>JAIPRM010015402.1:0-10173 GCA_025469315.1 Stegophylla sp. TES_Ste_2020
CGATTCTTTTATACATGAATATTAACAGAACAAATCAACAAGAGTTGTTAAGATGGAGCATAGTCGATTTTATGACATTTGAATTAAGTTTTAATGTACTTTAATTTTTAGTAAATTTCATAATTGCATTTTAATATAAAATAAATGCTTTTTTTTGCCTTTTTCAGATTTTAAGTGCTATTTTTATTATTTATATTGCCTTAAAATCCGAACCCTAATGATGAATATTTCAAATCAATATTTCAAAATGAATTGTTGGTACTTTTTTTTGATATTTTGTTTCATTTTACTATTATTATTATTTTTTTTTCTACGTTTGAAATCGAATCTATTGGCGTGCACCAACGACTATTGCTGTTGCAGTGAATAGATCCTATTCAATGGGCTGTACGTTACAATACGCGAATCGCAATATTTTTATTATACGATATTGTGTGTAGTAAGAATAATAGATTTGAGTTGTTGGTAGCCTGGAGCAAGAATGTGTATATTTATATACAGAGCAGCAAAGGAGATAATTACGACGACGAAGACGACGACGACGACGCACTCGTCACAGTTTATTTTCTGTTCATTCGGAACACCGTAGTTATAATATGTATGTATTATGTTATAAAAATAATTCCCGTGTACTGCCCCCAAACAGCTGACGCGCGGTTTATAGAAACAGTGTTATTGGTTTCCAAATTAAAAACCGTTCGTGTCATCGAAAAAATATTAAACGCTAATTTGATAATCGCGTTTAGAGTACTCTCGAATTTTGTTAATCACATATAATAATAATTAACGGTTTATGACGCGTCACAAACACTGAAAAAAATCAAAAACTAAATTACACTTGCGTACGTCATAACATAGGCGGCAACTGAGGGGTGCACGAGGGAACAGTTGCACCCCCAAAAGAATTAATAGAGAGGGCAAAGATACACTTTTGCCCCCCTCCCCACATAAAACAATTAACCCATCAAAACCCGTTTTTTCATTTTTTCAATTGTAAATAAATATTTGTAATATTTTATCTTACTATTATCAAAATGTAATTCAGATTATTAAACATAATATTTTATATTTCAGTAAGTATTTCTTTTTTAAAATCTAAACATTTTTGAAAGTTAATCACTAAAATATTAAAATATGATATTTATATACAAACATAAAGTATATATTATAATAATAAAATTATTATTTGATAAATTTTTGCTTTAGAATTTTTATATTTATCTCTTTTAATAGCCAAATTGAAATTGTTTTCTTTAAAATCTTAAAAGAATCACTGTGTTTAAAGTGTAATGGAAGCATATTACGCATTAGTTTACTGTATATGATATAGTTATACATTTTTGGGCCTATAGGTATATTAAAAGAAAAAATATTGTATTATCAGTTTTTAATAATTGCATCGTTTGGTTATTGTAGTTGTACTCTATTTTGTTATTAAATTATTTATTACAGAAAATGTTTTTATTTAGACTTAAAATAATTCAAGTGTTTTTTTTTTTTTTTTTTTTTTTTTAATAAAAATCTTTACTATAAAATATATTAGTATATAGTTATATTTTTTAATATTTAAGTTATTATTATTTTTTTTCATTTGATCTGATGAGTCTAAAAAGAATTTCCCAAAGCGAAATGGAAAAAATTTAACAAAGGGTGAAATTTAATTATGAGACATTTACTTTATTTATATTTATTGTTTGCCCACCCTGGAATTAACGCCAAGTGCCACCTATGCGTCATAATAAGCGCCCGGAATTATTGTATGCGTTTGCATATTATTTATTTTTGTTCGCTAGAGAAATAGCTAAGTAAGACACAAATTTGAATTTAAGTCCAATAAGTCTGTATGAAAAATTTGAGTTTGCATTTTCAATTACAATTCATATTTTGAAAAAAAAAAAATACTATTTGGTTACTTCTATTTTCTCGGTTCAAAGAATATTCACTGGAAACTTATGTGCATTTTTCCTTTGAAAATGTATCCAAGTCTTTACTTGACTACTGTAAATCTTCAGGTAACCCATAATAAAGTCTACTACCTATTTACTACTTATGTAACTAATAATAAAACAAAACAAAAAATAAAATTTTATTATTTTTTAAAAATTATCATAAAATTGACTACAAAAAACCCCCAAAAAAAGACGCATGTGACGTACTCTTAAGTAAAAAGAAATCATTAGTTTTCAAAATAATTTGTGCGAGAATAAATGTGAAATCTTTTGAAGTCAAACGCTATGTTGTGTAAAAAAAGTTGAAAAAAACTGTGTTAAACGCAGGCACAGATCCAGGGGTGGGCCAAGGGAATTTATCCCCCTCCCCCTCATTTAGATTTTTTTTTTTATGTCCCAAATTTTAAAAATTTGAAATTCATTCTACAGATTTAGAAAAAATTCAAAATAGCCATTTTGTGAATCTGATTTTTAGAAAAATATTGATGCTTAAAACTCGAATAAAAGTTAATCCGTTCATTTTCTACGAATTTTTTAAGTTTGTGACTAATTTAATCATTTCATCAAATACGGCATTATAATGGTAATATTAGGTATGACTTGTTTAACGATATTATTAAATTTTTCCAAAATTTTAAAAAAATCACAAGAACTGAATGGATTTACCTTTATTAGAGTTTTAAGCACCAATATTTTTCTAAAAATCAAATTCACAAAATGGCTATTTTGAATGTTTTCTAAATCTGTATAATAAAATTTCAAATTTGAAAATTTTGTACCTAAAAAAAAATGTATGTGTGTTTGTGTGCGAGTGTTTTTATTTTCGTATGTAAGTAATCACGAGTTCGGAATTGCGGATATGAATACTGGTCCAAAAGTTTCGATCAGTAACTCTATAAATCGAAAATGTTATCTAATTCGTACTAAGAGAAAGTCATTTTTCCAAATTTTCAATACTTTTTCCAAGCGAGTGCCTATACTGTCCAAAAATTAACGAAAAACAGTAAGAAAAAAACGTCATAACCTGAATATTCATAATTTAGATTTCATTTTTCTCACATAACATAAAAAATAATAATGACAGAAAGTTGAAACTTTTACCAACTACTCAAAAAATAATTACGCACATACCTCATAAACATTTCAAAAACATTTTTAACCGATTTTGAGATAAGTATAGAATTTTGAAAGTATTAGAATTTTCTCGTTTTTCATGTAATATAATTTATAATATGATCTCTCCGACATAACATATTGTGTCTAATGGACCTGAAAAAAACTCGAAAATCGTTTACTTTATTTTAATCTTACTTTGCTTTTTAATTATTCAATGAATTGTAAACATTTTTCTGACTAAACTTGTTTCAAAAAATTATTACTGGAATGAATATATATTTTTACTAAGCACATTTTGCACGTTTTAATGGTAATAATTGTATAAATGCATTTCAAACGCGTTTTAAGAGTATATATATATATATATATAATTCCAGTAGATTCCATAATAATAACGTAGAATATTAATCACGTCTATTTCGTTGTCGTGTATTTTGTAGGGCGAAAAAACGACAGTCATTGAAAAAGCACGAAATATAATATAATAATAAAATAAAACATGTTAAAACAGGAACGAGAGCTGTGTACGTACAGTTAGAACGCGAAGACAAAATCAATACGGCCCGCGCTCTCCTAAGTATCCCAGGTCGCTCAACTATCGCGCGCGTTCGGACCCTTCGATATATTATTTTGATTAAAATAGTTTTTTTTTTTATATTTTCATAAATCGCGTAATAGACGACAACCCCCGCCGACGATTTTATTTCATAGCACTCCTGAAACCTTATACTCCGTTTTTCTCCCCCTCCCCCCCACCTAAGCGTTTCCGTTAGGTTTTCATTTGTTTAATTGTCGTTCAGTGTTTTCCAAAATTCCTGCATTAATGTTCGATTTTATTTCAAAATATGCACCGGACATAATTATTATTACAACGTTCTTCTGCGAGTTTTTTTTCCAAAACGCTTTCGTAAAAAACACCCTTAGTATTATGAAGTCTCGAATTATTCAATTAAACCAGTGATTTCCAAAATGGGCGCTGTACAGGAATAGTTCCGCCGAGGATTTTCTCATTCCGATATCTCCTGATAATAACGAAGTTGATCGAATCCTGTAGTTTTTTTTTAACAATACTCATAGATACATTCACTACGAATGTTTCATATTTTAATTAAGTTCTATATTTTGGTAAATAATCAATTTTTAGTTTTATTATTTTCGAAAAATTTCTGGGATAGCCAACTTATAGAGTTTATTTTTCCAAGAATTTTAATGTTTCAATGTTTTTATTTTTATTAACGTCACCATTTTTAATATATTTTTAGTTTCCACAAAATTAGTGTATTTTTTTAAAAAATTCGAACAGATTTTATGAAAACCAAAAAAAAAAATATTAAAAATCATTAAAATAGAGTGAAGATAAAATATTGAAATGTCAAAATTCCCAGAAAAATTTACTCAATACAAAAATGGTTTTCTTAAGAATTGTTGAAATCAATAAAATTAGAAATTAATATTTTTTAACTTTTTTACCAAAATTTAATTAAAAACTAAAATATTTGAAGTCATTGTATATCTGTAAGTCTTATGGAAAAATAGAATTTGATTAACTTCATTATATCAGAAGATATCGGAATGGGCAAATCCTCATTGGAACTCTCTGTATTTAGGGAAGGGGGGTTGTTAATGACCAACATTTAACTAAGATATGCATTTAAAAATGACAGTTACAAATTATGCAAATGAATTAAATATACCTATTATTTTAAGAAATATTATATAAAAAAAGTATTGGAAAAAATTTAGATATATTTTTTTTACATTTTTAAAATCTTCTTGTTTCAAAATATTTCTTATATTATTGTCTAATTATGTTTATATTTTCATGAAGTTTGGATTTAAAAAAATATTTTGAATTTTTAAGATAAAAAAAAAAAAAAAAAAGAAAAGAAAAAAAGAGTTTCTCAGTATTTTTTGTCAAATTGTGGGTAGTTTTTCCAAAATTTTGAGAAAACAATTGAGAATTTCGTAAAATGGCCTCTTTAAAGTACCAAGTAGATGCTAATCCAGTTTCAAAAAAATGCTGATTGAAGCTTTTGGACAAGTATTTCTACATGAAAATTTGTACACATAAAAAAAAAGAAAAAAAATTTAAAACACTAGTATCTTCGCTTCGCTCAGAATATAAAATAAAATAGGTGGAAATAATTTTATATATCCACGAATGCATAGTTATTTTTTATTCTCATCGACATGTCTGAAAATATAAGATAACTAAAAAAAGCCGGATATACTTCGCACGATGGGTGTACTTCGCACGACGGGTGGTATTCTCTTGATGGACGTATTAAATTTTAAAGAAACGATAAATCATTTCTTCAGTAAAACGGTTCTGAACAAAGGAAGTTAATAATGTAAGAAAAAAAAAATGTTCGAAATATGTCCAAAATTTTTTTTCACATTTTCAACATTTTCTTGCGCCAAAATCTTTTTTATAGGATTTTCTATCTATGTTTAAATTTTCATAAAATTCTGATCAAAAAATGATGGTTTTCAAGTCGTTTTTTTCAAATTTTGGGTAGTTTTTTCCAAAAAAAACAATGAAGAATTGAGAAATTCAAAAAATGACCTCTCTAAAGTACAATCTAGAGGCGAATCGGGTTTCAAAAAGTTATTGATCGAACCTTTTGAACAAGTATTTCTATACGAAAAGTTGTACACAGAAAAAAAAAAAGAAAAGAAAAAATAAATAAATAAACATCATTGTAAAAACACTAGCTTCTTCACTTCATTCAGAATCTAAAATGGTAAATATTAATTCAAATTAAATGAATTACTTATTTAAATTTTTCTTGTATGTATTTTGAGTGACTATTGAATTTTACTTCACGTTTTTTGAATGATTTACGCATACCATGATGATCATACTTTACTGAGTTCAAGTGTTGTGTTACTAAAAATTGGTTACTTGCAAAGTAACTTTACTAATACCCTATAATGTTGTCTAATGAGTGACAGGTATTAATACGTTGGTATAGAAAATTAACGATGGTCAGTGGAAATAATTTGAAAAAATTTATGTCATAGTATTTATAACAATTAATAAATATGCTACTAAATCTTAGAGTAAAGAATATATTATTACAGAGGGACCATACCGTATACTGTTGCGTATAGTGAATTGAAGCAATCAAATGGAATACGCTAAGAGTGACCATTTTGAGAAAAATAAAATTATTTTTCTTATTTGATTGGTATCACTTTAAATTTTCATATTATCATATTAGATAAAATATACAAAAACAATAACATTAATTTTAAAGTATGATAACAGTTCCTTATCAATGATAACAGCTTATTATTAGTGATCCGATTGAGCAAGGGATACAATATTTCGATACGGTAATTTGATTCTTTTCAATAGGTCACTCTAAGCGTATTCCATTTCAATGCTTCATTTAGGTATTCGTATGGCCACGGATTGTACGAAATCTATGAATAATTATTATATGCATTTATAATATGCTCAAAAAGCCGGACATACTTCGCACGACGGGTGTATTGAATTTTAAAGAACCGATAAATCATTTCTTCAATAAAACGATTCTGAACGAGGAAAGTTAATAATATAAAAAATAAATGAGAAAAAAAAAATGTTTTTTGTTCACATTTTCAAAATTTTCTTGAGCCAAAATCTTTCTTATATGATTTTCTATCTATGTTTAAATTTTAAATTTAGTTCGGATCAAAAAATGATAGTTTCCTAGTCGTTTTTGTCAAATTTTGGGTAGTTTTTTTCAAAAAAAAAAAATTGAAGAATTGAAAAAATTCAAAAAATGACCTCTCTAAAGTACAATCTAGAGGCGAATCGGGTTTCGAAAAGTTATTGATCGAAACTTTTGGACAAGTATTTCTATACGAAAAGTTGTACACAGGAAAAAAAATAAATAAAAAATAAAAAATAAACATCATTTGTAAAAACACTAGCTTCTTCACTTCGCTCAGAATCTAAAAAAGTTTCACGTCGAACAACCGTTTATTTTTTTTTCAAACACATCCTTACAATTAATATTATTATATTCAACGGGTTTATACTACGTGGGTAAAAAAAAATATTTATTTCATTAGTCGATTAAAATAAAAATGAGGAAACGTGAAATTTTATTAATGATATGCATTTCATTTATCCGCTCACAATGGTTAAACGCATTTACTCGGTTAAAATATTACACTATGGGAGTGAAATGAATATCAAATGGGGTGGGCTGAAAATGAAATTATTTTCCCCGGATTGATGTCATTGTGTCCACTCCGCCCCTGGATACGAGTAGTATGATGAGAAATTCCGACGATTTGTTTAGCCGCGGAGGAGAGAATAAACGGGGAAAAAAAAGTGTACGTAGTGCATATAACAGTGGTTCTCAACCGGTGTTACTGTTAGGTGTGTTACCGAAAAACAAAAAAAAAATTGTTTACTTATAATTTAGGGATTAAACTATATAAACCTTATACTGTAAAAAAACGTTCACACTACACCGTATCACAAATATCTTACTCAATTCTTTTATGAAAATATAAAATTTTTAGCTATGTGTTAATTTATAATTTTAAATTCTGGATAGAGCGAAGAAGCTTGTGTTTTTACAATGATTTTTTTATTTTTATTTCTGTAAACATATTTTGTATAGAAATACCTGTCCAAAATTATGACCAGGATCTTTTAAAATCAGAATTTACCTCTAGATGATACTTTTGAGAGGTCATTTTTCGAAGTTCTCAATATTTTTCCAAAATTTGGGGAAAACTATATAAAATTTAATAAAAATGCCTTTAAAAATCTATTTTTTTTATCCAAATGTTGTGAAAATTTCAAGATAGATACCAGATAAACAATATTAATATGAGTAATACTACCTTTTTTCTTTTCTCAGTTAATATAGTGAAATAATAAAACTAGATGAGTAAAAAATAAACTTTTAAGTAAAATCGTCTCGAATAAACTGAAGCTTTACACAGAATCGTTTTTTTGAAGAAATTATAATTTATCGTTTCTTTAAATTTCAATACACCCACCAAGAGTATTCCATCCCAGGATCGAAGAATACTCATGGTGCTAAGTTAGGGTGACCATACGTCCCGTTAAAAACGGGATTGTCCCTTTTTTGACAATCATGTCCCCTTGTCCCGAAAAATTTCGAACGGGACGCTTTTTGTCCCGTTTTCAGAAGGTGGTCCCGTTATTCCATATTATAAGTGAAAAGAAAATATCGTTCACAAAAAATAATAATAATAAAGAAATATTTAATTCTACAGTTTTACAATGAAATCAAAATTAAGTTGTCCATCTTTAAACAAACGTCAAAATAAATTCGTTGGAATTAACATTATATTAAAGATGAAACTTCGGACGTATTTTCATTTTATACAACATACATTTTACCAGACATCAATAATCTCAAAAATTACTTCAATTTCGGGAAACGGTTATAATTGGTACCAAATTTAGATGTACTTACTGGTAGGAAAGGAACAAAAAATGAGTTTAAGAATCCAAGAATGATATTTAAAAACAAAAATGTATGGGTAAATTCTGGAACAAATTCAGCAATAGAGAGTATATTATATAGGTACTGATTACGGAAATAAAGAATCGGATTATTGTTCCTACAATTATAGCAATGATTTTTGGTAAAAAAATATTCCTGTGAACATTTTCTATTATATTTCAACACAGTCAACAAATTATAAAAGTTTAAAAAAATCATGACACAATTAGAAATCATAATTAATCATAATTATTATAATAAATCCCAATAAAAGTCAGCTAAGGTATCGACCAATTTTTTCAAAATTACAACAAATAAGGTGCGTTTTTAAAAGTGTACCTCAAAAAATGTACCTAATTGTTATTTTAAAGAAATGTTAAAAATTTTTGGAGTTCAAAATTATTTGTCCCGTTTTTTATTTTTATAAAAATGGTCACCCTATGCTAAGTATGTCTGGCTTTTTTTTTTTTAATAAAATGTTAACACGTATATTATGTGTAATAATTTACATAGATAATAAATGTTATTTTTTCAAAAACACACATTAATTGAATTAAGTGTGTCACTATTTTTATCGATCTAAATTCGGATGTCACCGTATATAAAAGGTTGAGAACCACTGGCACGTAAATGCATATTTTAGGGATACCTAACGGCGTGTTTGAAGAATTTTACACATTATATTTATAAGCATATAATGTCGCGGGAAACGTAATTTAATTTATTTCTATGCCTCGGTCGTGGAAATATTAAAGTAACGTATAACATGTGCATCGAATAAAAATTCAAAACGAATATTAAAAACGATTTTAAAATAGGAGTTCATGATTTTTAAATGTATATACTTACATTCGGGCGAGTCGGTTGTGTTTTTCTCTTAATATTCCGTATCCACAAGCGTCAATATAATTTATTATCTATTTTATAAAAAAAATAAGTTCTTTTCAGAAAAAAAAAGAGTGTACTTCGCACGTCGGGTGGGATTCTCTTGACGGGTGTATTGAATTTTAAAAAAAAACGATAAATTATTTCTCCGATAAAACGATTCTGAACAAAGAAAGTTAATAATATAAAAAATAAATGAGAAAAAAAATTGTTTTTTTTTTCACATTTCCAAAATTTTCTTGCGCAAAAATCTTTCTTATATTATTTTTTATCTATGTTTAAATTTTCATACAGTTCGGATCAAAAAATGATGGTTTCCGAGTCGTTTTTGTCGTATTTTGGGTAGTTTTTTCCAAAAAAAAAATTGAAGAATTGAGAAATTCAAAAAATGTCCTCTTTAAAGTACCATCTAGAGACAAATCCGATTTCAAAAAGTTGCTGATCGAGACTTTTGGACAAGTATTTCCATACGAAAAATTGGACATAGGAAGAATAATAAACATCATTGGAAAAACACTAGTTTGCTCACTTCGTTCAGAATCTAAAAATGAATAAAATAGACAATTAAGCGTTTTCGAAAAGAGCACATTTAAAAAAAAAAAATGCACCCAAAGAGTACAAGTAATACCGTTGAAAAAAACATAATTATTATTTCACTAGGTTAAAAGAGCGCAAATATTGATGCGTTAAAATAATATTTCAAATAAATATAAAAAGAGTATTTATTACGTCATAAAACT
>JAIPRM010015403.1:0-10172 GCA_025469315.1 Stegophylla sp. TES_Ste_2020
TATTGATCAAAACTTTTGGACAAGTATTTCTATACGAAAAAGTGTTAACAGAAAAAAAAAAAAAAATAAAAAAAATAAACATCATTGTAAAATCACTAGCTTCTTCACTTTGTTCAGAATCTAAAAAAAAGGAAAAAAAAAAATAAACATCATTGTAAAAACACTAGCTTCTTCACTTTGTTCAGAATCTAAAAAAATCCTCAGGTTGTTATGTTTGGTACACTGTAGTCTAGCGTTAGATAATATATCCTTATCAGTTATCAATAATCATTGTTTGTTTCTTTGATTTAGAATATTGTTGATCATTATTTCACATGTTGTCTTTTGAATTCGCTCTTCATTTGTTCGCATTTAGTTCTTAATTATATAAAAAATAATTTGTAATTTGTAATTCTCTACTTCCTACATAAACACCAATAAATAGAAGTAGATACATCAATTAAAATAATATTTGTTTTGTATTTTATTTTATCAATAAAAAATTGAATAGATAATAGTAGTTTTGTATTGTCTGATATTTTTACACTGAGCATTTGGTCACTCTGACGCTCGCCCTTTTGCCTGCCTCATACTGGTGCACAGTGTAATATATGGCATGACCTCTCTCTATACATTTTTACTCTATGAGAAACACGTACACCGAGTAGCACGTCGTCAATGGCTGGAGTTTGTGCACCTTCCACAAACGATTTTCGATTCTAAAATCAAATCCGGCGTACCATATATTATAATGTATGCCTGCATTATAATAATAATATGTTATTATTGCGTAATTCAATTCCACGCAATCAAAATACAATTTACATTTAAATCATGGTATTATAATTTTGTATATAATATAGGTAGGTACTGATGCGCACAACTTCATTCGCTTTTGTCTAGAGCCCCTGTGACTGGTTGTGTTTACCAATTAAACAGTATCTATATGAAATGTCGCGTCATATTATTGTAATAATAGGTTTGACATTAAATCTGAATAATAACAATAATAATATATTATGCGACAGCTAAAACGGAAAGCGAACAATGAGAATAATTGAAAAAATCAACAGAAAACTATTAAATGCATCCAATTCTTATATGACGCGTACGAAACGCATTAAATGTACGAAATAGTAATGGTTTGAGTTCAAGGTTTCGCCGGCCCGTGTTGTCAACACAAAACACTATAAAGTATCGCGGGACACAACAATGCCTTTAGGAAAGTCTAGAATAATATGACGTGACGTGTGTATTTTTGTTACGTCGACATTGACAGTGTAATATAATTGTGGAGGTAACGAATACGGACAGACGCGATTGCGATAATATTATAATAATTGAAGTCATGGGCACGTGCAAAAACTGTATCAGCCCGGGGGGAGGAGGGAGTTATCAAATAGTACGTTGAGAATAATAATTATCATTCTTGGAAAATCAAAAAAATTCGTCAGAAATCAGAATAGTACCCTGTTGTTAATTAATTTGAAGGTGGGCATTACAAGTGTACTGTTTTTTTATTCATTTTAAATTTACAAATACTTAAAAGTCAAATACCAATGAAATTTCAATCTCAAAATACCTATGGAATGTTTTTTTTTTAAATAATAATAAAAGTTGAATTGTTTTTGAAAAGTCCTAAGAGGGGACAGCTGGTGTACCGTATTTTCCCAACTCATGGCATTCAAATGTATGTTAGTGTAGTAAACGTAGAGATAAGGCCTAATACAGGTGTGTATGGAAGCCCTAAAACCTCGAAAAATTCTGGAACGATAATTGCCTGGAAAATAATATTTTTGAAAACTAGAAAATAATTATATCGAAAACTAATTTGCTGTGAAAATAACACTCTGGAATATAATGTTTTAGAAGATAATTTTCTCGAAATCTAATAAATCCTTGACACCAACCTAATGGAAAATAATTTTCAGGAAAATAAAATAATGGAAAATTTTAGAAATTTAGTATTCTACTCATTTAGAGTCCCATAATTTTATTTTCCAGACGATAATTTTCCATTTGTATACCGTTTTATTATCATCACAATTTTTATTTACTAGAATTATATTTTCAATTGAATTATTTTCACAAAGTTTTTATTTCGTTCGGTTTTATACGCTATAGAAGAAACAAAAATCTCTCGTTACATCTTCATCAACACCGATAAAAATAATACAATACGAAATGCCGTTAATAGCTAATAGCCGAAAGAAAACCGCAAATCAAATTACTGACAAAAATTAATTTTTTGCGCATTACCGCATAAATATATACATTATACAATGAAAACGATTCCGATATTATTGATACAATGCTATTGAAACGACGATCATCATAATATTAACGGCAGCACCTGTGTGTATTTTGTTACTATTATAATATAATATACGTCTCGGAGATCTCTTGAATAATAATATAATTTTATTTATGTATTATAAACAGTGCAGTTCTCGGGCCCGTTATACGACTTTGACGGTTGGCCTTCAAACGTCAATCGCACGTACACTTTGCACAGTAACATAGTTTCGACAATAGCTGATCGTTATTATTGTTGTTGAACTCGAGACTTTTCTGCACTCGGTCATGTTATAGTTGTATGTAATTTGCAGAACGGGCGTTAAATATTGTGTCGGAAAGTTTTCCTTTTTATTTACATCGATCGCGTCGAGGAATATTTAAGACGAGAGAGTAAGTGAAGGAGAAAAGAAATCATAAAAATTACAAAACTATACTATATTTTAACATTTCATTGTTTTAGATTCTGAACGAAGTGAAGAAGTTAGTGTTTTCAAAATGATGTTTATTTATTTTATTTTTTTTTCTGTGTACAACTTTTCGTATGGAAATACTTGTCCAAAAATTTCGATCAGTAACTTTTTGAAACCGGATTTGCCTCTAGAATCTCTAGATTATACTTTAAAGAGGTAATTTTTTGAATTTCTCAATTCTTCATTTTTGGAAAAAACCACACAAAATTTGACAAAAATGATTCGGAAACCATCATTTTTTGATCCGAACTCTATGAAAATTTAAACATAGATAAAAAATAATATAAGAACAATTTTGGCGCAAGAAAATTTTGAAAATGTGAAAAAAATTTTGGACATTTTTCTAACATTTTTTTTCTCATTTATTTTTTATATTATTAATTTCTTTTTTAATTGATTTATCGTTTCTTTAAAATTCAATACGCCCGTTAAGAAAATCCCACCCATCGTGCGAAGAACACCCATCGTGCCAAGTATGTCCGGAATTTTTTTTTATAATACACTGATATATTCAGTAAATATTGCGTACGCAATAATATATTAGTAATATTTAATACTCTATAATAAAAAGCTGGAGAATCCTCGCACCATGGGTATTCTTCGTTCCTCCGAACAGGGACGTTTTTAGACGTGGCCGTTTGGACGTAGGAATATTTGGACGTCAAAATAAAAAAAAAATGAAAAATCATTAAATAAATATTTGGCACAATATAATAATAATAAGTAAAGTAAAATGAAGTAAAGCAAAGATAAGAAAAATATAGATAAGAAAGCCGGATATACTTCGCACTACGGGTATTCTTCAGTCTTTGGGTCAGATACTCTTGGTGGGTGTGTTGAAAACTACGACTATAATTGTTCTTTATATTATTACTTTTCTTCGTTCAGAATCGTATTATTAGAAAAAATATATCGTTTCTTTAAAATTCTACACACCCAAAAAAAATATCTGAAGAAGAATACCCGTGGTGCGAAGTATGTGTGGCTTTCTTGTCTATACTTTACTTATCTTTGTTTTACTTCACTTTACTTATCATTGCTTTACTTTACTTATTATTATTATATTGTGCCAAATATTAATTTAATGATTTTTTTTTCTATTTTGACGTCCAAATGTCCCTACGTCCAAATATATACCTATATTCAAACGGCCACGATAAGAGTGGTGAGAAATGGCTAATTTAAGAACGCACTGATCGGTTGATAATATTATGCTCTGAGCCTTCGGATCCTCTGTTGCTGAGAGGCTGTCCTAAATAAAGGTGATGTATGAATTCTGGTGAGATTACATAAGGTTCCACACACACTAACGGTTTTGTCGACTTTATCCGTTGTATGGTATATAATAGTGTTGTAAACATAATGACTTGGAGGAATGTTCAAAAGTAAGTAGTCAAGACATCGGCTATGTATAATCTTATGGAATATTGGCGAAATGGGATGTCGGTTAATCGGGACATTATGACCGGCTGAAAAGTGTGACCGAAACGTATCACCGCATAATCATTTTTTCGATGTTATAGATCAAATTATAGAACTAACCTTTCAGAATGAAAACATAATTTCCGTGAATTATTAACATAATTATAATATCTACCGATATTAACATACATGTAATTAACGCCGCGTGGACTGATCGGCTGGAACGAATCATACGTACGTGCGCATTCGACTTTGCGCAGACCGCTTAATATATCGTGTATATTCGGCCGTCAGATTTTTACGCCCGTCCAACATACAACTTATTATATTATTGTAAAGGTATGCACGTAATAGTGTATACCTCCTAGTAATATACGGGCGAGCAATTGGACAGCGAAAACACCTGGACACGACCCTTTTTTTTTTAATTTTTTTTTTTTTTTTTTTTTTTTGGTGGGCAGCTTTGGAATTTTACGGGCGCAGCTTCTTCGCGCGTCGTTACTTTCCTCGATTATGTTTCTTCCCAATAACAATCATAATATTGTTATATAACCGTGTTTTCGAAGTCCGAGTGTATCATCATATCGATACATGTTATTATTTTCACCAAACGGTCGATACATATCGACTATATCGTATACATATTATGTGTCGATACAGGCGGGGGACTAACTTCACAGGCGTATTAGACGGAGAATAACGCATTCCTCCGGAAGCGTACACAAAATTATATATATTTTGGGCGGTTTAAGATTGTACTAAGTACTTGTACTTACATATATATATATATATATATACGAAAGAAATACTAACATAATAACAAGCTCAAACGTTTTATTCTTATATATTTATAAATAAAATTGATTCGATTTTATTATTTACTGTAAATTAATATAGTAACACAAATTAAACAATTTTAAAATGTAAGAATAATTCTATAAAATCAGTTATTTTCGTCGTAGTGAGGATTATGAAGAAATCTATAATGTGCATTGTACATGTTCATGTCTAAAAATAGTTTGAGAGAACTATTCTGTAGACACCTAATGAAATTTGAAGCCTCCTAGTACTAGGGTATATAATATCAGAGTTGACAGCTTATCGCTTATGACTTATAACTTTTGAATTATTGTGATCATCGTGATTTTCAATTTTTGTAATTATTTTCTGTCACTATATTATTATTATTATTATTATTATGTAACGTTGACAGATCGTTTTCATTTCGATATCACGGAGTTTAAAAGAAGAATAAAATAACTCTTATTTTGAAGAGTTACGAAGTCGAATAATTTTTAAATCAGTTTGAAAAGTACAAAAGTGTATGTAATCTTAATCCTTCGTATCATCAAAAAAGTACATCTAGGGTTTGTCGCACACGCACGCTCGCGCTTAAAACTCATTTAAATGCACATAAAAAGTATATTATGCGAGTGCACCCCAATATAATATAGCAGTGCGGTGCGATATGCACGTTGTCTTCGTGTGTTGTTATCGAGAGAAACTTCATAGAGTGACTCGCACGAAAGAATGTCAAGCATTCGGAGGAAACATTCATAAATATGTATTTTATGCACACACACACATACACACACGCATTATAAATATACACATAATATTACATTAGTATACGTGTATGCAGTATTATAATACATACACACACACACACACACACGAGTAACATTTAGGCGCACCAATTGTATGGAAACATAAATTTTTGTTTTTACCGCCCACGTAATACGCGTTGGTATAAGGTACGTCACATAAAATCAAACAGCCCGTATAGAGAGGAGCTGGTATTACTATAATAATATCATCGTGTGTGTGTGTGTGTGTAGGGTGTGCTCGCCGTAATAATAATCTAATAACAATCGTAATGTATATAACCGAGATGGATTTATTCAGGTGTAAACGGTTAGACCAGTGGTTCTCAACTTTTTTTGGTTCAAGGCACACTATTATCAATTACAAATTTTCGCGGAACACTCACACACTTGACAACAATCAATTCGGTAACCATAAGATGGCATTAGCCATTGCTACGTGCTAAGACGTCCAGCTTAGTTAAAACTGTACACTGTACAGTAAATTAGCCTATTCATGTATTATCTAATAGTTACCATGACAAGTATTATTAATCGAATGAACGTTAAACTCGCCAACAGTGTGCGCACACGATTGACACAAAAATATAATAATAATAATAATAATAATCACAAATATTAGACATTTCTCACGGCACACCGGTTGAGAACCACTGGGTTAGACATCGGGTCCGATGATGATGGTAGGTAATATTGCCCGGTTTTAATTGAATCGCCGTGCGCAACGTAATCTCAAGACGCGTACAATAATAATAATAATAATAATATGTATATTAGTAGTTATATAAGTATATAGTTGTACACAACGGACACACGCGGTTGATATTGTTGTATATATAAATAATTGTATTAGGAAGGCGCTCTCGGGACGACGGTGAGAAAACGCCGCCGCGGAGCATTAACAAAAGAAATTAATGACTATTATGGGATTTGGAGAGGGTCCCATCGCACACACACACACACACACATGCGTATTTGTGTTATGTTCGGCTTTATTCTCATGTAACACGCGTCTACGACCGAACGTCTACGAGATACAAGAGGCGGGTAGTTGTACCTCTACCTGAATATCATACGCTGCAGTATATCGGTGAAAAGGGTTGAAGAAGAAAAAAAAAAAACGTGTTACAATACAATGATATCTTCAGATGGCCGTATCGCTGTGGCTAAATCTTTTTTTAAATTGTATTATACGCTAGTACAATATAATTATATATATATATATATTTTTTTTTTTTTGAGTAAATAAATATCGTTTTTTTTATTATTTGACTTCGTCACGGCCGGTGTCTGGTTAGACCCGCTTTTTTTTTCCTCTGATTGTTTGATTAATATTCAGTTTCGTGTAAATGTCAAGGGGACCGAGATACAATACGTGAGTGTCGTCGTAAATGAAATATGCAGTGGGTACCCCCCCCGAGTTATTCGAATAATATTATTTATGATGACTTATCGAAATAAAATTAATTGTTTTCGACGAAACTTTTCGTATTCGAAAAACACACGACGCGTCTATGCGTTGTTCACGCACACGAATATTACAAATATTATTTTGTAGATAATATAAACTAGAATGTATAAATTAAGTACCACATATTTTTAAAAAAGTGTGATCGAAATGTAAGAATTTTACCCCAGCTACCAAATTATTACGTTACACAAGCAAAAATTGATTAATACACATAAATTAAAGAATTTAAACTAGTTTTTTCAACTTATTGAATTCGTCACCTCCCCTGAAAATGTTCAAAACTCTCATACCCTCACCCCTTCAAAAATGGCGATAAATTTTTCGACTCGATTTAATTCTATATTATTTTGTATAAATATGTTCGTCAAAAAATAAATCAATTTTTTATAATTTCTACTACGGTTAGGATATTTATAATATTGCGTGTTTCTTTAGGTAATGCATGCATTTTATATTCAAAATATCGAAATTTTAATTTGGATATATTTGCATATTTTTTATTTTTATTTATCAGATTGAATTTTAATTTTAATTTTGTATTTAAACACATACATGACAATTATTTTCGACACAAAATACTACGATGAAGTACTGAAATATCTTGGCTTTAAGCTTTAATTACTATGTTTTAAGTACCTATATAGTTGCAACAAAGAATTAATAAAACGCCTTTGTCCGAAGTGTCATGATTGGTTATATTTTTTAAACGCAGCTCTTTTGAATCGCTACAGATAAATAACTTATCGTTTCTACTGACGTCAAAATGTCTTTTGTATTTTATTTTATACCAATCATCATCGAAAACCCGTTTTTAATGAACTGTATTTGGGTTCAATAGTTACAGCAATGAAGCATATTATCCCGTGTAATCAAATGCGTTCATTTTTTAAATAATAAAAATGTTTATACCGGGGGGGGGGGAGAGGGTTGAGGAGTTTGGGGCATGGAATGTCTACAGATTTTTTATCGAGTCCTGAATCGAAAGTATGCGGTCGGAGTGAAAACTGAAAAATGTCCATGTGATCGGTATTGATTTGCCGTTTTGTCTTTACTTTTTCCAACAACAACAATTCGTACATTAAATCGCCGCGACAGTGCACTCGGCTCGTGTTATTTTGGTCTTGCTTGTTTTCTTTATATACATTATACTTCAGCAGCAGCATTCGTAACTATTTAATATATTATGTGCTGCACGTTGGCTGCGCAGCGCCGTTATAATGGAAACATTAGTATACACACACGGGTTTTCGTTTATAATATCGTGTCGTTTAGCTCCCCCGTTCCACGGCACACACACACACACACACACACACACACACACACACATACGACATCACGTGTTTATTTTACACGAATAATAATAATAACATAACGTTTAATCTACTTTACATAATATAAATTATACCTACTTCGGGCCCGGCTGGTAAAAAAAAAAAAAAAAAAAAAAATGCGTATTTCATTCCTTCAATAGCAATAAAATATTGTCTCAGGTGACATTATCCCGTTACGTACGCTTCATAATTGTGTGTTCGTTATATACATATATTATAATAATAATAATAATAAATGTAATATTTACGGAGATATGTTTGTGTGTGTTATATGAATTGGCCGGGTACCGTGATTTGTCGTCGTTTCCCCCCCCCTCTCCGGGGCACCGGGGCCTACGCGGAGTTTCGATTCAAATTATTTATCTTTAAAAAAAACGTTTAAAATGTTCACCGTGCGTTGCCACTCTCGACGGCTGTTGTAATTTTTGGTTTAATTTAGCGTATGGTTTGTGGTTACATGCATTAGACTAATATAATATAATATGATAACATAGAGTAAATTTAGTTTGTGATTAACAGGTGAGAAAAATAAAAATAAATGTAAAACAAACGAGCAAAACGAAATAGAGAATATTTTTTTAGAAGAGTATAAAGGGAAATATTAATAACAGGACAGCAAATCAATATATTTGGTATTAGATTTTGAGTTCTAGTTTCTCCAGCCATTGAATAAATGTAGGAGGGGTTGTGAGACAGTCGACTGTCTCACAACCCCTGATTTTTGGTTGCGCCGCTTCGTCAACACGAAATCATATCATACGACAAACGTTTTCACCGAGACCTGCGACAGTATACCCCGAATAAATAGTACCTGCAAATTAGGTTTTAAAGAGCGAGGCGAAAACAGAATAGACCTGAGCCAGAATGATATTCCGTGTGAACAATACGCGTTTGAATTTGCTGGAAGATAATTGCGCGCAGCAAAAATTAAGTCGTGTGTACGCGATCATAACAATAATAGTTCGGTTTACACCAATAATCGAGTCCTATTCTCCAATAATAACGTATACACTTATTGGGTCTCAAATAATCTCGTTTGTATCTCAAATAATTTGGAACTCAATTTGTTATTGAACATTTTTTGGAGAACTATTATAGAAAAGTATAGAAACGGTAGGGAAGAACGATTGTGTAACATTAAAATGGTCAACAGATGATTTGAATATAATACGAAAAACGTTATGAAAATATAATAACTTATAATATTCCTCAATCCATTATGATATAATATTAACATTATAAACATTCAAATACATGTAAAACAATAATTTTATATTTTATATCCATGATGAATTTGATATTAAAATTAAACTGAATTTGAAACGTATCCCCCTGCGAATATGTATAACATAATTAAAAATATTAATTAACATTTTCCGAAGAATACAAAGTTTGCTAACATTAAAATGTAAATAGCAATAAAAATAAAATTTATGATAAAAGTTCATAATCATATAATGTTTAAATTTCGATTTAGGTGCATGTTTTCGAAAATCAAGTTTTAGAATGCTGAATTTTAGAATGACAAGATTTAGAAAATCTATGTTTTAGAATATGAAAATTTTAGAAAATCTTTGTTTTAGAAAAATGTTAATGG
>JAIPRM010015404.1:0-10172 GCA_025469315.1 Stegophylla sp. TES_Ste_2020
TTTTTTTTTTTCTTATATTATTAACTTCCTTCGTTCAGAATCGTTTTACTGAAGAAATGATTTATCGTTTCTTTAAAATTTAATACACCCGTCAAGAGAATACCACCCGTCGTGCGAAGTATGTCCGCCTTTTTTACTAAAATTGTAATGACACCACTGTATAATAATTAAAATTAACATCATTTTATTGGAGCTCATTTTTTTTGTATTTAAGCAAGCTCCATTTTCTCAAAATGATAATATTGTATTATTTACTCTCGAAATATATTGTAAGTACAAATATATATATGCATGTATAATTTACAATAAACCCTTATAATATATTTACACAATCTGCATCGTACTACAAATACTTGTAAATATCAAAACAACATGCAACCGATATTCTCCAAACATAATGTCAATATTTGTTCGGCGGTAACCTACGTATTATTATTTTTAACCACTCCACAAATTTAAAATAAAATATATCAAAACATAAATTCCAAAATAATGTATTTGAGCTTCAACACTATTAAAATCGAATGCTTATCATTTATTAATAACGGTATGAATTTTAACGAGTGCTAATTTAGAGCCAGCGGGGGTTCTTTAGTTTCCCTAACACACCCCTATAACCTAACCTAATCTAACCCAATCGTGCTTATGAACCCCGTCAATCAGTTTTAATAAATTAAATAAAAATCTCTGCATTTCACAGAGTAAAATGTCTACGTCCGTCGAAATCGATCACATGTTTTTATAATATTAATACGAAACATTTTTTGTTCGTCGATAAAAAAAAAAAAAAAAACGTACAATCGTACATTAAGTAAAAAGGTAAATTCTGCTCAATCCTACAGCGCACCACCCGGATGACGCTATATTCGAAATTATTAGTTGTTACGCTTTTTTTCCACTGTCGAAGTACTTACACCAAAATGCGAATACGTGCAGTGTGTAAACATTAGGCGTTATTTCGTAATATATTTGTATAAATGCAGAAACGAACATTTCTATACCAATTATTATTATTGTAATATATATACATATACCTGAAACAAGGGAGCTAATTCGTATGCATTGGAGGGTGAATTAGCTGAATAGGGGCGTGAAGGAGAATACAGTGTAGAGTAGAGCAGGTTAAATGCGGGCGTTATCGCGGCCAACCTACTCCCCCCCCCACCACCAGCACCAGCATACCACGTACTAGTAGTGGCGGCGAAACGATTTCGGGTGATAAACGCAGCTGCGTGGGCAAAACTTGGCAATCGGCACGGCTGCCGTCGTCGTAACTCTTAATAGCCCCCCTCGAGACTTATTCTATAATATACGTATATGATATATTAATACGTGTAAAAACCATAACGGAATAATTGAGTGTTCCGGCGGCGGCGGCGGCGGCGGCAACTGTATATATATTGTATTTTGTATTTAGTGTAGTGTGTGACCTTACCTTTCGATGAATGCGAATAAAACGAAGTGAAGGCATTTCCGGTGGCCGTGAGTCGAGAATTTTAGTCAGGGGTGCAATTTTAGAGTTAAAAGCTGGTTTTAAAACTAGAGTTTTTACAATGATGTTTATTTTTATTATTTTTATTTTTTTTCTGTATACACTTTTTCGTATACTGGACCGAAAGTTTCGATCAGTAACACTTTTGAAACCGGATTTGCTTCTAGTTGGTACTTTAAAGAGGTTATTTTTTGAATTTCTCAATTGTTCAATTTTTTTTTTTTTTTTGAAAAAACTATCCAAGATTTGATTAAAACGACTCGAAAACCATCATTTTTTGATCCGAACCATATGAAAATTTAAACATAGATAGAAAATCATATAAGAAAGATTTTGGCGCAAGAAAATTTTGAAAATGTGAAAAAAAATATATTGGACATTTTGCTAACATTTTTTTTCTCATTTATTTTTTATATTATTAACTTCCTTCATTCATTTACTGAAGAAATGATTTATCGTTTCTTTAAAATTTAATTCACCCGTCAAGAGAATCCTACCCGTCGTGCGAAGAACACCCATCGTGCGAAGTATGTCCGGCTTTTTTTAAATTGTTCGTACTACTATAGAATATAAATCAATACGCGTTTACAAATCTAATTATTTTCTCTTAATTTTTACATATTTAAAAAAAAAATTATATTAATACGTATTTATACAAATGAAACAAAATACGTTTTTTGTACTTTGTAAAATAATATATTATACTATCAAACATTTGTACCGGTATTTTTTTTTACTTTCTGTACCTATCTCATAGTTACTCCCCTTTTTTTTTTGTCCATTACTCAAGTACGTATAATGGCGGTATCAAGTGTGACACTCTTAATTATTTGCTCATTAGCGAGGATGACCATATTTAAGAAAATAAAATACAAGACAAAAATA
The DNA here is from genome assembly GCA_025469315.1 of Stegophylla sp. TES_Ste_2020. NCBI lineage: Eukaryota > Metazoa > Arthropoda > Insecta > Hemiptera > Aphididae > Stegophylla > Stegophylla sp. TES_Ste_2020. Next base: position 2,378 of record JAIPRM010015404.1, read on the forward strand.
TTTTTCATAATATTTTTAAATAAATAAGTAATTATTACACAAATATACATATTTATGTTTTTGAATCTTGACAAAAGTATAATTTTTAAACTACCCATTATAGATTAAATTTAAACACATAAAAACATTATTTTGAAAAACATAAAATAACATAATGAAGCTAAATTAATTAATGAAAATATTGATTAAATAGTGATTTTGTAGCAACAATATACTATCATTCCATGATTTAAATATTTTACTTTTTATATCATGCCATAAAATTCTGGGAAGGGGCAAGTGCTCCCTTTGGCTTACCCGTAACTACGCCACTAGGTAAGTCTACAATATTATGATATTTGTATGTGCTATTATTAATTTAGCGCAGAGATTTCCAAAGTTCCTTGTACCGTAGACCCCGTATCAATTTTTTGATTTTTTTCTGTTTTTTGTAGACTCCTATGTACTGAATTTTATTAATTGATAAACGTGTTTTGACTGCCGACACAACGATTGAATAGGATTAACTATTAAATGAACAATTTCCAAATGGGAAATATTTAGTTTGATTTTATTCATATCTTTAGCAATTAAATTCTAATCATCTAATTGTATGTTTTTTTTTTTTTTTGAATTAATAAAACGATAGTAATACAAATTAAGTCTAATCATATTTTTACATAAAATAAATATACAAAAAATCAGCAGGTACTCAGCCCGATGCTTTGATAGTACAATACAATATAATAATATATTATATGATAAAATATAATGTGATACACAACTTTTTTACTGTTGTTAATAACACTCATGGACCTCTATTTACATCGCATGCACACTCAATTTTTCTCTTCGCTGACGTGGACAACCCTTGTAGGTCAGAGGAGACTCCTGGGGGTTGTTATAATATATAAACCACTTTGAAAATCTCTAATTTAGCACGTATAAATAAGACGGTTACATTTATTTATTGCATATATTATGATGTACCGCATGAATTTGCGCTTCGAGAATTTTCTTTAACAAACAATAACAATAATCATAATAATAAGCATTTAACACGATGCGCACGCACTACCAGTGTGGTTGTGCCACACAGTGTTTCTTACACGATAATTAAGTTGTAAGACACGGTGGTGGCCCGTGCTTACACATGTGTTTTAATTGAAAACGGTTACGCCACAATAACATTATAATATAATTATTCGTGTCTCGTGTTTAACTTATTCCACAAGTGTGGTTCCCACCTAAAAGTTCAACGCCTAACGTGTGAACAGTTAGAAAAAAAAAAAGGTTAATTTTGAAATATTTTTTTTTATCCCGCCATTATTTCACGCAGTGCGTCGATGATCGCGTTTGCGACATTTGAAAATTTAAAGTTTCATATACCATATTTCCTAAATTTAATCTTATTTCGTTTTAGATTCTAAGTGGAATGAAAAAGTTAGTGATTTAACAATGATGTTTTCTTTTCTGAAAACGCTATTTCATGTAATAAAACTTACCCATAAGTTTTATCGGTCAACTTAATAGATCAGAAATTGGCTCTGATTATTGGAATTCTCAATAATTTTTTCAAAATTAATGAAAAATCAACTCAAATTTAAATAAAATCGGTAAAAAAATTCCTGTGTACAACTTTTCGTATGGAAATACTTGTCCAAAAGTTTCGATCAGTAACTTTTTGAAACCGGATTTGCCTTTAGATTATACTATAGAGAGGTCATTTTTTGAATTTCTCAATTCTTCAATTTTTTTTTTTTTTTTTTTTTGGAAAAAACTACCCAAAATTTGACAAAAACGACTCGGAAACCATCATTTTTTGATCCGATCTATATATGAAAATTTAAACATAGATAAAGAATCATATAAGAAAGATTTTGGCGTAAGAAAATTTTGAAAATGTGAAAAAAAAATTTTGGACATTTTTCTGACATTATTTTTTCTCATTTATTTTTTATATTATTTTAACTTCCCTCGTTCAGAATCGTTTTATTGAAGAAATGATTTATCGTTTCTTTAAAATTCAATACACCCGTCAAGAAAATCTCACCCGTCGTGCGAAGAACACCCATCTTTTTTTTTTTTGTACAAGTTTAATTTAAATCTGCGTTTTAATATTTTTGATCTAAGCGACGCCTTGTCAAAGTGACCCCCAGGTTGAGAAACGCTGCCTTATTGTGTCAATACTTTTAATAATAATACGCGTAGTGTGTGTGTGTGTGTGTGTGTGTGTGTGTGTGTGTGTGTGTGTGTGTGTGTGTGTGTGTGTTGGTAAAGCGATCGCGCGAGTCGTTGTAAAATGAGAACAATGTATAAATGTATATAATATGTATATGCCCGTGTGTAATATATGGATACATGTTATTAATGTTGAAGGATGACAGAAGCAGCGCAGGCGGCAGATTGTTTCGAGCAGAGCGGAGGGAATTAGGTGTGGCGGCGGGTAGGGTTATTTCCCGCGATGTGATGGAGCTCAGGTGCACGTTAACGGTATCGGTCGGCCGGTCACAGCTTAACTTTAACTTCCCAGATGCAACCAATTTTTACCGGAATCGATTAGGAACTTCTGTTGCACGACAGCGGAGGCGGTGGCGGCGGTAATGCAGGCAAACGTCGTATACATATTATTATTGTATACAGCCGCCGCCGCCGCCGCCGAAGTTGTATACACCGATTGCCGCCGCTCCGTATTCATATATATATATATATATTCCGAACAGTAATATAAATTAAAGGTCGTAAAGTCAACGGGCATAAGCTAATTTTGCAATATACGAAATTGAAAGTCGTCGCGCGCCGAACAACAGCTGTACCGATTTGTTTTTTTTACATATTGTCGTGTGCGTATTATATACGTACAATACATTGTATTTGTGTGTATTTGTGAGGCACGTGATCGAGTACGTACCCACACACAGTGGCGTATATAAGGGGGGAGGGTTGTCCATATTGCCCCCCCCCGAAATTTTGTCAAAATTCATAATCAAAATTTTTACTGTCACTTATATTTTCCTGCCGTTTAATCATAATATGATACAATCATATTATGTTATAATTGAGACTAGGATTTAAATGCACTAAAAATTATCGAAAAATGCTCTGAAAAAACAGTCAAAAATGGACTTAAAAAATGAATTTTATTGCGAAAAAGCACTGAAGAAAAGGTCCTATACATTTTAATATTTTAATTTATTTTACTATTTGCCGTCTGTCGACTTCAGGTGACCACGAGTAAAGCTAAGATTCAAACTTTATAGCAATCACAGAGAGATTTATGGATATTATTGAGGAAAAAGTCGAAAAACATGGAAAATAATGTTTTTAATTAGCTAAATTTAAATTATTGACTTGTATAGTGTACAGATATTATAAATTAAAACTGTAGGTTTGTTGTTCAAATATGCATTAAAACGATTAAAAAAAGACTGAAAAAGCTGAAATATGCCCTAAAAATGAAAAAACAACGAAATATGCGAAATAAAAGTTTTAGTTTTGAGGTCTCTGTCACATGAAACAAATTTTGTAGTTGGAAAGCATTTTCTATGATCAACCAAAAAAATAAGCATTTTGCATTGAAATCCGGGCCCTAGTTGTAACAGTTAACATATTGTTAGGGTCCGTTTTCCAATATATACGTCGTTGGTTTAAACTCGACGTCAGCTGAACTAATCAGTTTATCAACTGATCTTAGTTTATAACTATGGTTTAACTATTGTTTCCGGCTTTACAATTATTGTGTCCGTTGAACCACGGCTAGAAGAACCATAGTGTTATCGTAGTGTTCATTATCAACATTTATGTGAACAACCAATCAAATTGCAGATCGTCTTTGAACTCGGCGTTTCACGTAAACTAGGTTTAAACTCTGAACCGAGTTTAAACCACTATTATAAAACCGACCCCTAGTGCATTAGGTAATTAATACGCGATAATTTAGTGATAATAATATAAATTAATTTTCTGTTTAAGACCGTTTTTTTTTTTTTTTGCTCATCATTCTATTGTAGTCATCTTCCAAAAATATTTTCTGTATGATATGCGAGTGCATTATTATTATTATTATTATTATTATTATTATTATTGTTGTATAGTTTGTCTCTCGGGGCGATTTTTATTCGCGAGTAATAATATTATATTTCCGCGGAAAACGAGCTGAGCCACCAAAAAAGAGCTTATATACCGCCGCCGTCGACGGGTCGTGTTATCATATAAAAACACGCTGTGTTGGCTACGTCAACAATAATAAAATATGTTTGCCAGTGCCATTAGAAAAATAAACAAACTCCCGTGATCCGTGTCAAGTCCTGCGAACGACTACTAGGCACGTTTCCGTTCTTATCTCTCTAAATGCACTTCCCCCGGCGACGCCGCGGCCGCTCCGCTCCGCGCGTTCGTCGATCCTCCGGTGTTCGTTTCTCCCGCCGCCACCACCGCCGTGCCGTCGTGTCGCCCGGCGAACAGCTAACCATTAATGTCGGTTTCAAACTTTTAGACAGGCCGATTGACAGTGACACGGCGGAGGAGACGGGGGTAGGGGGACGAGAGAGAGAGAGAGAGAGAGAGAGAAGCACAGGGATCAACGGAGCGAGCGTTATATATGGGAAAAGGATCGAGAGCGCGAGCGCGGGCGAGATGTGGAGACGTTTGGAAATTCAAAACTCTATTCCGAATTAAATATGTTTCTGACACCACCGTTCGCGTATAATATAATTAATTTAATGTTGCTATTACACAATACTATTGTTGTTATATAGATACGTGATAGATACGTGCGTTCGTAATAATATTGTAACTGTACGCGTTCGATTGGTAACCATAAAATGATTGTACAATAAATCCAAAATATTTTTTGCTTTGGAGAAGTATTATATGCGTAGGAGTACACGCTGGTTGCACACCGTCTGAATTTTCTTAATGCGCGTATAACACTATTAAAGTTTATCTATTTTTAAATTTCCATAAAACTTGAATTAAAAAAAAAAAGTTATTAAGTTGTTTTTGTCAAATTGTTGGTAGTTTTCGCAAAATTTAGGAAAAACTGTTGATAATTTCGAAAATTGATCTCTTAAAAGTCCCATCTAGAGGCAAATTCTAATTCAAAAAGTTAATGGTCAAACCTGTAATTTGAATGTTAAAACCTAATAATTCTATATTTAGAACTTTTTTACTATTATAGACATATTTATATTTCATTATTGTTTTTTGAGGTTTATATATTTAAAAAAAAATTTACATTTTCTTTTATTTAACGTTAATAAAAACTACAATCAATTATTGTTATAGCTTTTGAATACCACCAATCAAATCTATAGCGAGTGGTAGAAAAATAAAAAATAAAAAGGCGGACATAGGTCGCACGACGGGTGGAATGAATTTTAAAGAAATGATAAATCATTTCTTCAATAAAACGATTCTGAACGAGGGAAGTTAATAATACCTATAAAAAATAAATGAGAAAAAAAAATGTTAGAAAAATGTACAAAATTTTTTTTTTATATTTTCAAAATTTTCTTACGCTAAAATATTTCTTATATGATTTTCTATCTATGTTTAAATTTTCATATAGTTCGAATTAAAAAATGATGGTTTCCGAGTTGTTTTTGTCAAATTTTGAGTAGTTTTTTCCAAAAAAAAAAAAATGAAGAATTGAGAAATTCAAAATATGACCTCTTTAAAGTACAATCTAGAGGCAAATTATGTTTCAAAAAGTTGCTGATCGAAACTTTTGGACAGGTATTTCCATACGAAAAGTTGTACACGGAAAAAAAAAACATAATTGGAAAAACACTAGTTTCTTCACTCCGTTCAGAATCTAAAATAATAAATAGGTACCAAGTAAAGTTTGTGTTCACATTGCATCCAGGCTTAGGACCTGCAGCAATGCTACCATGTTTACAAACGACAGATGATAGACAGACGACAGATGACAGGCTATAAAAGACAGACAAGGCGACAGGTACATAACCAACCTAACCTACTTAAGCAATCTAACAGAAGAGAAGAAGAGAGAGATATGATGAAAGAAAGGTATGATAATGGATCCCCTGAATACGTGAGGCCCTGGGGCAGGGGTTAAATGTCCAAAGACTTTTTAACTATCGTTTTTTGGTGAGCCCGTTAGCATGCCCCTAAAGGCATGAGCCCCTCCACCACGACAAGGTGGGCTCATGGAGGGGGGAACCTACCTACCTACCTACCTACCTAACCTACATAACGCGCACACGAATTCCGTTTTAAATACTACGTGTACTTATAAATTTAAGTTAAAACACTCATGTACCCTCACATTATTAAGATTACGTCCAGTACACGGCATCAGGCGACTTAAGCAATCACACAGGTTGTTAACTGCGAATTACCGATGCCCTCTCCACCATCACGAACGCGCACCTTCAGCGAACCGAATAACGCAAGGAAACAAGGCGTCAAAAAAAAAAATAATAATAATGTACACATAATAGATAAAATAGATTTAGTAAGAAGAAAGAGAGAGAGAAGAGAGAGAAGAGAAAGAGAGAGAGAGAGAGAGAGAGAGAGAATGAGTGAAACCGATTAGCGAGACGACCTGACATTGCCGCATCGGTTTGAACACTGACAACGAGACAACGGTCTAACGGGTGCTAAGAATTTTATTTTATTATTGAAAGCAAAACGATTGTCATTGGTCGAAACTATGTTCATATCTGATTGGCTATTAGGATATTTAATTAAATAAGATTTTTAACTATTAAAATTTTATATTATACATACCACCCGTCAATTAACATTAATATTACGATAATTATAATAACAATAATAATTAAAAATATGCAATAAAACATTACCGATCAACCTCTCAACCTTTTGTGTGTTAATAAGAAATATGACGCAATAAAATAGGTAATTTTCTCCGATTTTTTTTCAATCAAACCGTTTGCGTTCAAATTAATGAAAAATATGCCAATTAATATTATAATATAAATAGTGATAATTTAATTAAAAGCCGTGTTCGGTGACAATATTATCAAGCACAAGGGTCAGTTTACCTATACCTATCACCGGCCGGCCGCACGTACACACACACACGCACGTCACACAACATACTTAATCTTAGTTTCGTGAATTATACAACTTAATTAAAATTATTATATCCACGCATATTATTCAATATCTTTCTTGTTCCGTGAATGACCGCAGAGTTATAACGCATCGCGCATATTGTCAAAAAAACGCATATTTTGTTTCAAAAACTCATTTGTTTTAAAACACGTCATTTTAATTTTAAGTTGTAATCGTATCATAATTTTATTACTATATTAAGTTTAAGTGTGTTTGTGAATTTTATACATTAGTTTAGGTATAGGTAGCAGCTGGCCAACTGTGCACCGACACATTTGTGAGTTTTATATTTTATATTATTATTAATTTATTTGCATATTTATTATATATTTTATTGTTGAGCCAAAAAGGCTATTAAGATAGGTATTATTTGTTTATTATTTCGTGTTTCTGTGATTTCTATTTCGTAATTATTTTTATTTATTCAGTGTGTGAGAATTATTGGAATAACTGTTTGTATATTTAATTTGTAATTTATTATTGGAGCAAATATTCCGTTGTTTCATTGTATTTATTCTAGAGAAATCACAGTTACCAATTACATTTTTATTAGATTCTGAACAAAGTGAAGAAGCTAGTGTTTTTACAATGATGTTTATTTTTTTTTTTATTTTTATTTTTTTTATTTTTCTTTTTTTTTTTCTGTTAACACTTTTTCGTATAGAAATACTTGTCCAAAAGTTTCGATCAATAACTTTTTGAAACCGGATTCGCC
>JAIPRM010015405.1:0-10172 GCA_025469315.1 Stegophylla sp. TES_Ste_2020
AAGAAAATTTTGAAAATGTGAAAAAAATTTTTGGACATTTTTCGAAAATTTTTTTTTTTCTTATATTATTAATTTCCTTTGTTCAGAATCGTTTTACTGAAGAAATGATTTGTCGTTTCTTTAAAATTTAATACGCCCGTCAAGAGAATACCACCCGTCGTGCGAAGTACACCCATCGTGCGAGGTATGTCCGGCTTTTTTATTTTATACAGTTAGATTAATACGGGTTAATTATTACAGAACATCGATATACCAAAATTGTAAATTTCGCAATTTTTTACTGATAGATTACTGTTAATGTAGAGTGAATTTTATAAAATTATGAATTCAAAAACGTGCCTCAAAAAATTTATACCGGACCTTTAGGTTACCGGGCTTTACCCTGCGCTCGCCCTCGCGGTAATTTCGGCACTGGCATATGATTCACGTCACGAGGAGTCGAGGTTATATTCACGATTAATGGTGGCCAACACCATAGGACAAAGATATTTTGTGAATATAATATAATATTATAATAATATACCGTTCATGATATTATTATTATCATCGTATCCACTCTTTATCCATATTAAATGGCACGTAAACTCGAGTTCAACGAACGTCTTTATAGACCCGAATCTCGTTAATTATACATCACATTATAATCACTTTTTGTCCAGCGTTATCGTTCTGTCAACCCATTCTATAAAATACAGGCAAACGTATAGTATGTTAGTATATATTTTCGTAGCGCTCCCACCAAAACGATCCCGGAGAACGGGAGATTATAAATTAAGTACGTATAGTAAAATTGAGATTTAATTAAATAATATAATTTTATTGTTAAGTATAACGTGTAATAAGTTATGATTAGAGGGATTTATAGGAATTAGCATATTTTTCAAAAATCAGACAAAACATGGCTAAGTAATGTAGAAATGCGTTTCATAACACTAGGAGTTGTATAAAGTTCTCTTTGATTTGCATATTTTGCATATTTGACTCTTTTATCGACATAAGTGCATATTTCACCTATTTTTCAATATTTTATTTTAGTTTTCATGGAATTGAAGAGATTGGATATTATTTAATAGTTTTATTCGTTTAAATGCAAGCTTAAAAAGAATAGAGATTAAAAGAAAAGAAATTTCATAAGCAATAAAAGAAGAATTAATAATACTTATTTAAAATATTATATCATACAATATAACTTTGAAATATTTAAGTTTTTACAGTAAAATGTATGTTTTATAGAGATAATTTTAGCATTTTTGCGTATTTTTAGAGCATAAATGCATGCGTATTTTAAGTTTTTTTAGAGCTTTAAGTCCCTAGCCCTAGTTATGATGTTGTACAGTGTTAAAAGTAATTATTATTCATCGAATACAAAATAAAAAGGTTAATAATATTCCATTTCAATTAAAATTGAATGCTCTGTTCGTTAGCAACGTTTTCGATAATATTGTTGACTATATAGAGTTAAATTCGATTAAATTATGGTTTTTTGTTTTCTATTATTTATTTATTATTATTATTTTTTGATAGTTGTAGACTACGACATTCAACCCAAACCATAAATTTAAATGGTCCTCAAAATCCTATCCCGTAGATGTAACAAACACGGGTTAATCTCGAGGTCATTATTGACTAGTACGTCTTTGCTGCTGTAGTCTCTCGTACCCTTTTGGATACCTACTACAATATTTTATTTTAAATTCTAAAACATATAGATAATAAATGGATTTTCATAAATAATATTTAATCATATTTCGGACCGGCTATAAATTAATATTTAGAAATAATTTTTTACAAACAAACCAAAAATGTTTTGAAAATTATTAGTTTTGTTCAAAAATAAAACAAATTCTTATGAGAATTTCTTATAACTATAATATTATTATTATTATTATGAAAGTATTAGGTTCTAGTTTCTAATTTTTCTTTATTACTTTATGTTTTTGACCCAAATTTTTTAATTAAGTACGGGGAGTAATAAAACTGCTCTCTTTGGCTATTATTCAACCCTTTGAAAGTCTGTGATAAGGGGGTGAGTAATCGTGATTAAATTTAGCGGAAACGACTTACTTATAGCAATGAACAAAATGAGGGGATGAGCTGTTAAAAATCTACCACTAATATGACAGTAATTGTAAAATGTAATATTTTTAAATAAGGTTTGTTTTATTAATTTGAATTATAAATATTTTATCCTTTATAATAATTTTATATTGTATTAAAATAAGTTTCAAACCGTAAAAAATTGTTTAACTGATTGCAATTGATTAATTTTTCGCCCCATACTCTCCCCTATCCACAACCCTACCAAAACAAAAGCCGTTTGAAAAACTTCCTAAAAAATTAAATATGCACTGCACACTGTGTAATGAAAAAAACAAAAAAAAAAAAATACGTTTAATATCGTGTGTTTATAATTAGGGATGTAAAAAGGGTATGACAAATTGCGCCTACGTGACAAAGGCGGGAACGAACAATGACAAAATTTGTTATATTGACGTAAGGAAAATTCTTTAGGGAAAAATTCGAAAAAAAGTCAAAAATGACCTCTTTAAAATACCATCTAGAGGAAAATCTGGTTTCAAAAAGTTGCTGATTGAAACTTTTAGACTAGCATTTCCATACGAAAATTTGTACATAGAAAAAAATAAAAAAAATAAACATCATTGTTAAAACACTAGCTTCTTCACTTCGTTCAGAATGTAAAATCGAAGTGACCACAAAGGTACGAAACTTAAAAATCAAAATATTGAATTTATAACCTGCGTCCAGTCTAAATTAAAATCCTAATTTCAAACCGAGTTGTACATTATTCGCTTTCTACTAAAACTCACAAGTCTTGAAATCAAATTACTATAATATATGTACACATTTTTTAAGTATTTTTTCTACTACCTATTATTTCAATCAGTGGCCACACGCGTTTATCACGTGTACTCTGTTAAACCTAACTCCATCACCGTCCGGCGGTACAAATGTATTGGCTTAACGGTTGGTAGCAGGCGCACGTATACAGGGGGGAAGGAGTAGGGGTTTAAACACTCCCCTAAATTTTTTTTCAAAAGTTCATTACGCATTACCTAATTAGTTTTTATTATTATATTATAATAGTTTAAAACACAGATAATTGCATTAATTCGCTGCAGAGAAGATTTGCATAATTGCAACTATTTTATTATGACCCTCCCCCCTCCACCTGAAATTTTTTGTGTACATGTCTGGTTGACGGGCATATAATTCATTTTAATGTTAGAGGATATCGCTTGATGCTCGTATAGATTCTTATAAAATATAAGATAATATGTAAATTTATCAGTTAAATTGACCGAATGGATAAAGTCATTATAAACTCTAATTATTTTCCGTACTACGTACTACGATCTGTGGAAAATGTAGAAAATACTTCGCCCCGTGAATTCGAAACTTTACTTGTAAATAATGTAAAATATCTATAGAAAGTATTTCAAATGTTCGGTTAAAACCAGAGGCTAAATACTTACTCGACGGACTCTGAATGCAAATATTTTTAAAGTACTATAATACCGTTAAAACTTTTTCAAAACTATAAATATTTTTCAAAAGACTACTCGTTATTTTTTTAACTCATTTCATTAAACCTACTCTTGACAAATTTTAGCAAGGCCAGAGAAAATTAATAAAATTTAATTTGGATCTTTATGAGAATATAAAAACAAAACAAATCTTACGTTTAATTAACATTCATATGTTTTGTTTAACCAAGTGCGCAATGGAAATTGTGTGTGTGTGTGTGTGTGTGTGTGTATTTATGAGCTTATGCGAAATCATAAATAATGTTCAAAAATTTCTTTTACTCAATTATTAAAATCGTCGTGTGAAAAAATATAAAAAAAAAATAAAAATATACATAATTGGAAAAACACTAGCTTCTTCTCCTAACTTAGAATCTAAAATTTAGGTTGTCGCGTGCCTTCTGTCAGCTGTGAGATAATGAATAGGATAACTATCATTGGATGATGTGTATCGAATGCTAGTTTTGATTTATACAGAATATAAAATGTTCATTCTTGATGCCGGGTCATTAAAAAGATTATAGCTAACCCTTGGGACTGTTTTTTTTTTTTTTTTTTAATACACAGCTTTTATAATTATTGAACTTTTTTTTTGACATCAGCGTTAGTGCACACACATTACCAAACCAAAAGCCGTGTTTAAAGTAATTATTTATGATTACAAAGATTAAAAGAATGATCGTTATAAAATGCACCCACAAAAAAAAAAAAAAAAAAAAAACCGGACATAATTCGGACGATGGGTGTTCTTCGCACGACGGGTGGGATTCTCTTGATGGGTGTATTTAATTTTAAAGAAACGATAAATCATTTCTTCAATAAAACGATTCTGAACGAGGGAAGTTAATAATCCATAAAATCAATACATATATTTTTTTTTAATGCAATTGGCCGAGACTAAAATTGAAATAGAAATAATTTTCTCATTACACAGTAGATATTTGTAAATATTCAATAATTGTTTATGTTTAAAACTGAGTCAACAATTTGTCACTTTGAATCATAGTATAAGTTATAAATTAAAATAATAATAAATACAACAACAAATTTAGATAAAAAAAAAAATGTGATTGTTAAATTAAAAGTTTTATGGAATGCGTCTAAAAGAATGTTAATATGTATTAAACATAACTCGATGTCCGTAACATGCTGCCCATAACTTTGTTCGATGAACACAGTGACTCACAAAGTAAGCTTTAAAACTATGTAAAAGCAGGTTTTTCTTCTAACTTACTCCGAAACGAATTATAAAGTATTTGAAACTGTGTTTCATCTGGTTCTTCGAGTAAAACACACACAGTTTTATAAATAAAATCATAATATAGACAAAGATGATTAAATTTTTATATTTATTATTTTAATTTATAACTTATAATAGCAACCAAAGTGACATATTTATTGAAAAATATTTCGCTGTAAACATTATTCAAGAATAAATACAAATACCTACACTGTAATGAGAAAACTCCTACTAGTTGAATAATTTTAGTCGCACTTAAAAATTAAAAAAAAAAAAAAAAATTAATACAATTGATAAGAAATGTGATTTGATAACACTAATGAGAAATTATTTGCTCCAAGTGAATCACCCGCTGAATCACAAGTACACAAGGAGAATGGCCGCTGTCCGTTCTATAAGTATTCGTATGTACTATTATTATTTTCACAAAAGTCTGTTCGATGATAAACAATAATTATTTTACAACCGTTTAATGTTTAATTTCGAAATTCGGGCTACGTTATTAAACACAATTATTATCACAAAGACAAGGAATTGTGTCGGACCTAGAGGGGGACGAGTGGGGTGGTTCTTGCCCCCCCTCCGGTACCGTGTGTATTTAAAGACACCTCAATATCAAAGGTGTTTTCCAAAAAAAATTGTGAATTCGAGGGGATGGGTTGTTACGGGGAGCTAAAATTTTACTTGCAAGTACTCCAGATCCGTCACTGGCTTTGTACACCAGAAATATTTTCAAATACTTCAAGAAATAAATACGAATAGAAAAAAAAGACCTTGAAAAAGTTTTTTAGTAACAAAATAATAACGTATGCCCGACAGAGTTTATACTAAACAACTGTAAATTATCTTCAGTTTAATGTATACATTTTGTATTAAATCAGTATATTATTTTTTCACTCGTACCGAGAAATCATCATTTGATTTGCAACCAAATTAAATTTCTATGTACTCATCTGCGTACTTTGTAACGAGCGTATAAAATATGAATTCCGTGGGAGTTTTAGTGGTTTTAGTGCCTACGGTTACGATAATATTATTCTGAGTCTGAGTGGGAAGGTCTTCAATCTTTTAGGCCGAGGGCCACTTTTCCGTTGACAGTGATTTTGCGGACCACGTGACCACGCGCATAATAAAAATATTAACTGTAAATATTGTAATAGAGCATAATAAATTTATATTGTACACAATTAATTAAATATAAGTAATTAAACACAATAAAGTACTTAACTTATAAAAAATGGTCATACTAACATGATAATGGTTTAAGTTATAAATATTCGATTTAAGTAAACTAATTAATATTCAATTAATGCACAACACAGAGTGTATCATAGGTTAATAATTTATGTAAAACTAAGAAAATTATTGTCTTTTGTGTTTACAAATTTATTATTGATGGTAATTTTATGGTAGAAACCCCGAAAATAATCGCAAAGAGCATAGAATTCGAGACTGTAAACACTCGAACCGTATTTTCACAGACCTTAGGAACCCCGACTTTCGTAAAAACCGTATAATTTCAGAAATTAATTCGCCGGGAATAAAAATATCCCCGACCATAGGATCACGGAATTTGATCACTTTCATACCGTATTTTCACCAACTGTAGAAACTCCGACTTTTACAAACCGTATAGTTTCGGAAAGTAGATTAGTCTACCGGGTATTTGATCGACTCGCTATGCTCCGCAAATCAAAAATATCCCTCGACTTGTTGTGGTGAAACGTGGGGACACTTCGGCTTGATAATCAAAGCCTAGATAATCAAAGATTTGATCAAAATCGATTAAATCTTTTTGAAATTTTCATGAAATATTCTCGTGACTATTTTTAGTGGTTGGTGAAAATTTCAAGTCCCTGGCTGCATTATTTTTGAAGTTATGTCAAAAAGTAATAATTTCCAATTTTACGGAAATTGCATATTTTGTGCCGTTTTTCGTCGATTTCTCGACAGTTTTTCACCGTTTTTGGAAAAAGTATTGAGAAATTGGAAAAATGACCTCTTTGAAGTACCATCTGGGTACGTTTGCGGTTCTATAGAGATACTGATCGGAACTTTCGGACGAGTATTTCTACGCGAAAAAGTGTTTCCAGAAAGAGAAAAAAAAATAAACAATTCGTTCACATCGTTCAGAATCTAAAATTCGAAAACGGGAAAACGGAAAAAAAGAGACATAATATATCTGGCAAAATTTATTCGTGGTGGGACGTTCAAAATGGCCGTAGAGATCCCCCCCCCCATAGGGGTCGCTGGTTAAACGTAAACGAGCAAGCGATTGTGCGCGCACGTGCGGTGCGAGTCAAATCGAAGTGGTGTGTCGTGGATTTCATTAACGATAAAAAAAAAAAAAAAAAAATCCTAAAAAACTAGCGAACGAAAAACTTGGTTATGAGTTCCGAAGCATAAAATTGGTTACGAAAGAAATATATTATATTATTATGATTTATTCCGCTCAGGCTTTTGTCGGCGTAATGAGATCAAACGCAGCTGCGGCTGTTGTCGTTGTTATTGTTGTTGTTGTCTCTCAAACGATAGAAAACGTAATATTGCCATCTATCTACACAACACGACGTATTTGATGAATGCGTGTGTGTGTGTGAATTCGAGGATTCTAACGGCTCGCTTCGCTCACGTGCCAATTCTCGGAATACGGAGATAAAAAAACAAAAAAAAAAAACCACTTGTCATCTACAGCAACAGCATTAACACGTCGACCCCGCGGTGCACAATAAATAGTGACGTTTGACATTTCTTTTACTTACGACTACCGGAACGCTCTAAACTCACACAATCGGTCCCAAAACTTGTTTCGTCATAACACATAAATATTGGTTATTGTTATGATAACTACTATCGCGAAAACATATCATAAAATTCCATTTATTTAACATATTTTATTAAGCTTTAAGTAGATATACTATAATATGTATTTGGATAATATAGTTTTATAAACGGCTACACGGTGCCAGAGGGAGCGTTGCCCTCCCTAAACCCAATCTTTGCCACCTCTGAGAATATTCAAAAAATATTAGAAAGCCTTTTTTAGGTAATTATGTCTTTGTAAGCGATTCTCAGTCTTTTTGAGACCACAACCTCTATTGTCCATCATTTAATTATTATATAAATAAACTCTGATTTAAGTTTTATTTTCAATACTTGGTATTATTCTTTTCTAATTTAACTATTATATAATTATCTAGTATTCTTAAACTTTAATTGTAAATTATTGCTTGTATTATAACACCTTATGTTTCTTTATTTTTTTTTATATTTTTAAATTTTGTTCTAGTTATAATCTTAATCCTGTTTTTTATTCGAATATTGTACTAAAGAGCAAAGCCCGTATATTCATAATAAATAAATAAATTATACGTGGATATTTGATTGATGGAAAACTACAGTCGTGTTTACATTTAATGAGAGATAGCAGTGTATATAAATTAAAAATTGCATAAATATTGTTTTTATATTATATAATACTCCCCCTAAAATTGGTTTGTCCCAAATTTGATATTCGAATTATATTTGTCTATATACTACCAAAGGCCCTATTTGTGTTTTACCCCGGACCTTAAATAGTAAATTTTCGTAGGCCAGAATCAAGTATATTTTCCAAAAATATATATGTTCAATAAGGTCAGCGGTGTAACGTGGGGGGGGGTTGCGGTCCTTCGTGTGGACAGTACTTTTAAAGAAGATACTTTTGGAGAGGAAGGATGGTAAAAAAGTCGTTTCCTCTTAGTGCTAATTTAGAGAGTAGCGAACGAAGAAAAAAAAAGGTAATTTTTCATAAAAAAAAAGGCGGTAAAGCTGATCTCCGCTCTACGCCACGCAACTAAGTAAATTTTTCTGTAATTTAACTGTAACGCGATTTTCCCAGCAAAAAGAAGACAAGGGTTTTGCTCTAAATTAAAACCATTTTTAAAAATCATTACACGCGTGATATTTTTTGTTAATTAGGCACGTAACATGGCCCAGAATTAAAAACTAGTGAAATTAAGAAATATTAAACATCACAAAAAAATCCAACATGGACCCGAAATGTTTTAAATTAAATATTATTATAAAGAACCTGTGAACATGACAATCATTTTGTTATAGCCTTTTAGTTTTCATTTTTTATTTAAGATAATTATTCCCAGTTAACAGAATAAAAAAAAAAAAAATCTAAAAACATTTGTATGTTCATTGTGAAAATATTACGACCAATTATTATTATTATTATTATTTTTTTTTTTTAATAAGTTTAGATACCTATTTTTCAGTATTTTAAAATAATAACTTCAAATCTTTTACAACAATACAATTTTTATTTAATTGATTTCGTCTGTTATCAATTATAAAATATACCTGAAACAATAGTCGTGTTTCATGTTCCTTAATATTTCATTTATTATTTCATGGTGACGAATTTATTTAATAATTTTATGATTATCAGGGCTTGGGATTTGATGCGTCAATAATAAATTTATGAGTTTGAATAAATTATCGGTGAAAATGCGTAGTTAATACTATTCTGAAATGAAACCATAATATTAATTTGCAGTTTGAAAAAAAAATAATAATAATAATAATTATAATAAAGAAGGTACTCTGTTACACTAAACGAGATCTTTTTACACAAACAACGTTTCCGAGTATTAATTAATTTAATCAGACCGTAATATAGTTACATCCATGCTAATTTATTAAACCATTTTTTAAATTAAATTTTCGACTTTTGATTTACTTAGAGTTAAGTAATTATCGATTGATAAGATTAACAACATTATTAACCGGACGATTTGTGGAAATTAAAATTCTAAAAACCAAATAGAGCTTCAATTTCGTTCAAGATAATTTTACTTTACAAAAATTATTCACACGGAAAAAACTAAAAACAGAAAAAAACAAATTTTGATGAGGAAACAAGTTATTAAAAAAAAAAAAAATAGTTCACACATTAAACATTTTCTTTCACCAAAATAATTTTCATGTTATTGTCTATCTATATTTGAATTTCCATAAAATTTGAATTAAAAAAAAAATTTTCTATAAGACGTTTTAGGTTAAATGTCAGTTAGTTTTTTTTTCCAAATTTTGGAAAAACTATTGGAAGTGTCGAAAAATGATCTGTCTAAAGAACCATTAGGAGCCAAATTTTGAATAGTAGAATTTTGAAAAATTGCAGATAGAAACTTTTGAATATTTTTTACAATAAAAATAAATTTTAACTGAAAAAAAGCCGGACATAATTCGCACGATGGGTGTACTTCGCACGATGGGGTTTTTTTCGCTCCTTGGGTGGTACGCTCTTGGTGGGTGTATTAAATTTTAAAGAAACGATAAATCATTTCTTCAATAAAACTATTCTGAGTGGAGCTTCAGTTGATACAAGATAATTTTAC
>JAIPRM010015406.1:0-10171 GCA_025469315.1 Stegophylla sp. TES_Ste_2020
GAACAAAAAATGATAGT
Organism: Stegophylla sp. TES_Ste_2020; assembly: GCA_025469315.1. Taxonomy (NCBI): domain Eukaryota; kingdom Metazoa; phylum Arthropoda; class Insecta; order Hemiptera; family Aphididae; genus Stegophylla; species Stegophylla sp. TES_Ste_2020. The sequence goes on from JAIPRM010015406.1 coordinate 18, forward strand.
TTCCGAGTCGTTTTTGTAAAATTTTGGGAAATATTTTCAAAAAAAAAAAAAAAAAAAAATTGAAGAATTGAGAAATTCAAAAAATGACCTCTTTAAAGTACAATTTAGAGGCAAATCCGATTTCAAAAAGTTAATGATCGAAACTTTTGGACAAGTACTTCCATACGAAAAGTTGTACACAGAAAAAAAAACATCATTGTAAAAACACTAGCTTCTTCACTTCGTTCAGAATCTAAAATTATCAATAGATTTCAGGCGTGTTTCTCTACTTGTAAATAATTAATATTGTGATACGCAGGTACTAATGTACAGAATTAAAATCGTTATTCCAAAATTAATCCATAAACGTCATCATTTGTGTAGGACTCGCAGGGTGTGCTAATGCATACCCTGCAGCACAACCCGTGGCTACTCTTTTGGTTATAAAAACGTTCCGAAGTCCTGTTTTCAAAACCACTTATAAATTCCGAGAAACAGTGAAATAAATAACCGTCAGTAGACGATTCTTTCGCTTCACTCATAATATTGAGTAAAATTATATTTTTGTATCCATGTGAGAACGCACAAAAAGTGTTTTGAAAGCGGGAAATCGAATTACTGCCCACCCACGTGTAGCGGCGGTGGTAAAGAAATTATACCCTAAAAACGTCGAACGAGCTTAACGCGAACGCTAGGCCGAAAAAAATCGAATGATATATTTTACGATTATTCGGTCTTTGACTTAATTCCAGTGTTTAATAACACATGCGCTCAGTTCGATTAAGCATAAACAAAAAATTCGCCCACCTCCTCGTGTATTTTTAAATTTTAATAAGATTTATATGTGTATAAGTACCTACGCGTGAGGCGCATTTGTAAACGAATTTAAGACCGACTGTAATCGTTTTAACATGTACCTACGGCGGCGTCGGAGAATGTCCAAAATTTATAGCTCGTTTATTAAAAATTTCCCGATGTTTACCTGGGATAGGTACAGATGTAAATCGTCAATTATTCCCGTCTATACCCGAGGTGCGCTCTGGATTTAAAATATTCAACGTCTATAGAGATCTCAATATGACCGTGTGCGCGTGTGTTGTACGAATGAAAAACTATGTTTTATCTTTTTTATTGTGCATCGATAAAGGCTGTAGGTATTTTCGTAACGACTTTTTATTGCACGTTCCAAATTCAATATAATACCATCTGTATTGAGTACATTATATTATTGTAAATCGACCAGAATCAAAATGATATTTTGTACGAAATTTGTGCACGTTTTGGATTCTCAATGGAGCAAAGGTGTTTTTACAATATTTTTTATTTTTAATTAATCTTTTTAGAAACGTTTTTTTGAAAACACTATTTCGTGTAAAAATACTTGTTCAAAAATTTATACCATGAAAATTTTTGAATCAGACTTCGCCATTAGATGGTACTTTTTATAGGTCATTTTTCGAAATTCTCAAAATTTAAGAAAACTACCTAAAATTTAATAAAACCCCTTTAACATTATCTGATTTTTATCCGATTTAAATATAGATAGATTGTAATGTGGAAAATAATTTGGAGAAAGAAAATTTTTAATATGTGAAAATAATATATTGAAAAAAGAAAACACTATTTTTTATCATCAAATATTTCCTTCTTCTTTTTTTCAGTTAATAATAATGGAATATGAGACTGATTGAATGAAAAATCATTTTTTTTTTTTTTTGTTACAATAATACATTGTATAATTTTTAAGTGAAATTGTCTTGAATAAACTTAAGGTCTACTTAAAATGATTTTGTTAAAAAAATTATTTATCGTTTCTTTAAAATTTAATACACCCACCAAAAGCATTCTACTCAAGGAACGAAGAATACCCTCGGTGTGAAATATGTCGAGATTTAGTATTATCATGTAAAAATGCATACTAAAAAAAGCAAATTATACATAAATTTTATAAGTAAACATGTTGTCATTTAGACCGTTTAAGTTCGTTTACTTTACAACAGAGTTATAAATAACATGTTTTTTTTTTTTTTAAATTACATTTTAACGGTTAAAACAAACTTAAACTTTCTAAATATAACAACACGGTTTTATCTTTTTTTTATTCTTTAATAAAATAAACGGTTAAAACACTTAAAACTGTTTTAAAATGTTTTTCCTTCGATTTATGAAAAATGATTTCATCTTATTTCATTGAAATAGTGACTATCAAGTTTTCTATAGATTATCCATAATTTTCAATCATAATAATTTTTATCGTTCATCATATTCAATACACGCATTTGATTACTTAAAACTAATATAACCGAATTTTAAATGTACTACATCGACTTAGGAAAAAAAGGTTCTAAATCTTATGTTTGTTCTTAATCATAAAAAGCCCTCAGACATAATATTGTCGTTTATATCTGATTATTTTTATACTCTCATGGTATAGGTACGGTGCTATTTTTTTTTTAAACAATTAAATTCGCGTTCCAAACAACTCGACTAATGGTCGAGTGTTCAACCCCTAGAGAACGAGACTGCGCGCATGGACGTCACGTCAAGTTATTTTCAAAACAAACTGAGTGAGTTGTTTTGCGACAGGCTTGAATTTAAATTTAATTTATATACAGTGAAAAAAATATTTTTCGACGTGCCGTCAAACATTGACATTAATTATTTATCCACGAGGCAATTCAAAAATCGACGGTAGACCGTGTACCGAATAAACGCAATAGAATTGTGACAAATTATTTTAATTGGCATCCAGGCCATGTGAATTGCTGATGTACATGACCTCCATCATGTATGATTACGTGAAAATAATGAAATCTACGTTAACATTTTTTTTATAACTACTCAGCATATTTTGATTTTGCAGATTAATAAACATATTGACCAAACAACTTTCTACTTGCTTAATTACTTATTTAGTTAGTGTTTTAAATTTCACCATGGCCGGAATTATTATTATTTTTAAATAAAATACACTAGACATTTAAAACCCGCAACTAGTGTTGAGACCAAATAAAAAAAAAGTTATCAAGATATGCCATAAAGTTCATTTCATAAAAAAAAAAAAAATATTTTTTACACAGGTAAAGAAGTAAAGAGACAAATTTAATCATTATCTAGATAAATTAATTCCAGATTTATCGAAGTAAAAATAAATGCTAGATCAATTTTTTTTTTTCATTCAATTTATCCTAACAAATATCAACATAAAATTTTGCACTCCGGTTTCAAATATATTTTTTTAATAAACTACATTACATAAATTCTATGTGAAGATAAATTATTAATATACATCAAATGAAACATAAATAAGTACTTTTTATTTATACAACTTATCAGGCTAAATTTATCTTAATAGCTGTTTTGGACAGCTATTCAAATTAACTAAAATGGTAAATTGCTTATAAATTTTAATGTCGTTTTGTCTTAAGTCGAAATAATTGTTGAAAATATAATTATTACCATTATTATAATCGAATAGTTGGAGAATTTTAAAATAAATAGTAAACGCTTATTCAAAATAAAAGGGAATATAATTTTTATAATTTTTTATTAAGGCCTTTTAACTCTCTATAGACTTTTAATACTGTAAGTGAATTTATCGAAGAGACGATATGAGTTAAATCTGCCCGTTAACGTATGTTTTGAAGTGAAATCTACTGAGTCACGTCGGATTTTTGAATGGGAGAAGGAGGCTAATAATTAATAGTAAGAAAAAAAATAGTAAAACAGAAGAATACACATTAAACAATGATTATTTTAAAAAGATTCAGAGCCACTTCATGGAATGATGCTTCCTTTGCTTAAAATGCATTTTAGTCATGTATAATTTTTGTTTTGCATATGTCTATATCTTAAGATAATTATTTGAAATATTACGTAATTTATAACCTGCCTTCCAGTAAGTAGCAAGAACATAATCAGTAGTTTTTCCCCATTTTTTAAATTTATGTCAGCTATTTTAAGTCACTAGGGCTTTGGTTTACTGTTATTTTAATTACAGACTGACAGTAAAATTTTGTATTAAATAGTAGTTTTTGTTGTGTATTATGACAAAGTCGAATGTCTATTTCACTTGTAGTGTATTATAGTAATAAAAGTTGTATTTTGTCGGATAAAAAAAAATAATAAATTTAATAATGTCAAATATACATGAATATAATGTGAGAAGTATTTAAAAGTTTGTTTCTTAATTGCGTTTATTCATAAAAAAAAAAATAATAATAAAATAAGTAATTTTATTTGAACACTATCTTAAGGTAGGATTGCCATAAATGTTCAAGTACTGAACATGTATCAATAACTTCATCCACTTTTAGATTCTGAATGGAGTTAGTGTTCAATGATGGTTTTTTTATTTTTTTTTTTTATGTGATTACCAGAGATAGGATGTTGATGACCTAAAAAGTCCCAATAATGACCCCAAAAAAATAATTTAATGACCTTAAAATCTTAAAAAATGACAAAAAAAAATTTCTTAAAATACGAATTAAAAAATATTTAAACATATTTAAATTATGTTCGAAAATTAAAAAATCGATATGAACGTTGAACTTAATGTCATTATTTCGACAAAGAGATTATCGGGTTGGTTGGATACAATTTATAAATATAATATTTGATAAGCCTGTACATCAGTATATATTCTGTAAAATCAAATGTTGTATAAGTTATATGATGTAGTGTGAGCACCTACTTATGAAGTATATATAATTGTAACAAAACTCTATAATAATTATGATAAATTTTTTTTCAAAAATGTAAAATTGGTACTAAAAGTCTTAATTTTATTAGAAAAATGACAAATAATTAAAAAAAACTACAAAAAATGACTTCTAATATGAAATATTGACGTAAAAATGAAAAAAATGACGTTAAAAATCAAAAATTTATAACCAAAACGCCTAAAAATGCAAAATTAAATTTTCATATTCTGAATCAAGGAGGCATGAAACGAATTTTTAGTTTGGAGAGCATTGCATAATGCATAGGATTAAAGAAAAAAAAAATGCATTTGTCATCAACATCCTATTTCTAGTGATACGTTTTTGTATAGAAATACTCATCAAAAAATTTCGACCACCAAAGTTTTGAATTAGAATTTTCCTCTAGATGGTATTTTTAGGAGGTAATTTTTCCAAATTTTCATTAGTTTCTCTCAAATTTAGGAAAAAATACCCAAAATTTGTCGAAAAACGCCTAATATTTTTTTTTTTTTATCTAAACTTTATTATAATTTAATTTAGTGGACAATATTACAATATTTTGGTGAAATTAAATGTTTAATATTTCTATTTTTATTTATTTATTTATTTATTTTTTGACACTCAAAAAAATCATTTCATCAAAAATATTTTCCTATTCTTGGTTAATTCTGGGATTTTTAACTGGACGAGAACAATAAATATTTTTATAGTAATAAAAATCTTTGTAAATTTCATATGAAATTATCTCGTATAAATAAATTGAAGTTCCACTCAGAATTATTTTATTAAAGATATGATTTATCGTTTAATTATTTCAAAGTCCCTACCGTTTGTAACTGTAAATGAATTAGTGTACCTATACAGAGTTGATGCCCATTTATTTCTCAGTATCTTTTGAATTTTAACATACAACATAGATTAAAATATTTATTGTACATAAAAAAAAAATTACTAATTTATTGCATACTTGAGTATTTTTATACCATATAAGTACGAGTGAATAAATTACATATTATATTATGAACATATTATATATTTTAAATGAATACGTAAATATTCAAATATTTAAAATAAATGGTTAAATTTTAGACAACTGTAACTGATTAAAAAAAAAAAAAGAAAAAAAAAGATAAATTAATTTAATTCTTATATTTTTCAAGCTTTTTGACCTATTTCAGTAATGCATCATTTATTAATATTGGAACTGTATTTACACTTCACTGAGACTTTCGGAGAGTCTACTGGGACAATCAAAACTGATGTTATAAGCTTGAGACATGTTCCGGTGTACCCGAACGTATGCAATCCTATGTTAAGGGCATTTCTGTAAGATTTTTAGAGCATTAACGTGTTGGGCCTAGAAATAATTCCCCTAAACGATGATAATATGGATTCGAACGGAATAAATTTGTCATCATTTTGTTTTGAGTCGAACGTTTTTTAAGGATAGAAATTCTATTGCATACACTAAATTAAGATACTTAAGATAAATTTAAGTCGTCAAGAATGATATGAGTAATGATTGGGATATTCTTACCTTTTTCAAATCCTTGCCCGAGTCACTACGGTCGTCTGCCAAGTATTTACGCTTGTTTGTCATGCAATCTTCGTCGATCTGTAAGAAAAAAAGAACAAGATGTAAAAAATCGAGTGGAACTAGGAAGGGGATAAATTCATGCAAAAAGCCGTGCTCTTTACGTTTGTCTAAAGGTTAACCCTCCATCCCCCGATGGGAAGCTCCACAAACTCTAAAGGTATCCTCAATTTAATAAATTGGTAACACCTTTACAGATAGCGTATAAAAAGTATAGCAAGTCTTTTATTAAATATCAAAATAATTAGGTGTCGACTATTTGTTTTATTAAAATAAAATAATAAATAACACTCCCTTTTTAAAGATTGTTTGATCTCATAATAAACATGTTAACGATGGATATGTTTTAAAATACTCAAGCCTGGATTAAAACATTTTGTTGCTACTGAAAATGGTATTGTATTATAAAATAATGTGTTATAGAGTTATCATAAATAAAAAATCGTTATTATTTTAATTGGTTCTTAAAAGAGTACAATTTATGTCATAGTTTTTTCTCGCTTTTTTATTTGAAAATGTTTAAACATTCACCGTGGTTTATTGTTGTGATACATAATTTTAGATTCTGAGTGGACCGTATTTTACTAAGATGTTTTTATTTTATTTTCATTTTTATTTATGTTACGTTTTCGTATAGAAATACTTGTCCAAAAGTTTCGACCAGCAACTTTTTGAATCACAATTAACCTCTAGATGGTACATTTGAGAGATCAATCTCAATTGTTTTCTCAAAATTTAACAAAAAAAAACTCGGAAACTTTTTTTTCTTAATTCAAACTTTATGCTAATTGAAATATAGATACATAATAATATGAGAAATATTTTAGCGTAAGAAAATTTTGAAAATGTGAAAAAAATATTGGAAACTTTTTTCTTACACTTTATTTTCTTATCAATTTTTATTTTATTTTAGTTTTTTTACTCCAAACACTTCTCGGATAACCTAATAATTAGTTAATGGACTGTTGACTTATGGGTTATAAGTTTAACAATATAATATACAATATAAACAATGGTTTCAAACTTTTTTTAATCTACTCCCTGCCCAAGTAATTTTTTAAAAATCTCATCTCTCTCTTGTAAATTTTTAATCATTTTATTAATTATCCTCCTTAAATTAGTGTTTTAACTGTATTTTCGTCAACCATACAAATAAAATTATATAAAATAACTATAAGTACCTATACTTATATTTATACAACTATTGAATTTTTATTTTCATTGTTTTATAAATTAAATATCAATAAACTAATTAATTCATTAAATTAAATATAAGAACATACCTATTATTAAATATAAAAGCAGAAATAATAAATGTAAATATTAATTATATAATTTAAGTAGATTTAAAATTAATCTTTTTAACAAAATTAACAAAAAAAAATTTCGTTATTTCACCATTACTGAATTTCTCCTTATGCAGTATCTTAATTATCCCAAGGGGGGGGGAGAATTTCCTACTAGTTTAGAATTATTGCAATAGAATAAATCAACAAGATAAATATATTTTTTTCCCCCTATTTTTTAATAGACTGCTCAATTTAGTATTTGACAAGATTTATGAATATTTGCGAATCAATTCATATATAAATATAATTATCCAGGTAAGTGTTTTTTTCTTTTATCTAATATGATTTTTTAGCTTAATGTAAAACAATTCATCTAGATGAATGAAAAGATGAATAAATATTTACCTAGGTAATTTGACTAGATAAATCTATTTAGATAAACTGAACACTACAAATACCCAACTCTGTAGCCTTACGTAGTATGTCAAACGATTTTCAGGGTCGTACGACTCTGACCGCTAGGGCCCAAACTCTCGATAAACTCGAGTGGATAAAATTCAATATTCTAAAAGAGTTAAATTCAATTCGACGACCGAACGATTTATTATTGTTATTGTGTTTGCGAAACTTTACACGACACAAACGACTGCGTACTTTAACATCTCGCTTTGTGCCGCGATAAGTGATCGATCGTTTAGGAGAAGGAGTTTTAAAGAATAGAGACGCGAACATAAACCCGTTGTCTCGCGCAATATTTTAGTGAGCGATGAACGCGATCGCAATGACAACGGCGTGGAGGGAACTTTCGGAAACCGTAATAGAATTTAAAAATAACCTTTTCGCGAAGTCGCGGACATCATGGCGATTTAGCGCTAGTCGAAATCTTCATCGGCCGAGTACTTGCCATATTAAATTTCCGCACGAAAAACTGGTGTTTCATACGGGGACGTATTTATTATCATCAGGGATGGTCGAGTGTTACTCGCGTCGGGTTATGAGTTACTCTTAAATCGTTTATCTGGTTACAAGACACGATTTAGGAATTCTTAATCGGTTACGAATAGTTTACAGTAATTTATAGTTATGTTTTAAGTTACTAGTTAGTCTAATAATCTGATTAAACCATAAAGTATTTTTTTTTTCAGTCATAGTTCCCATTGTTTAATACTTCTCGAATGTTATTTTTAGTTCTGTTTAACCGGTGGAGAAGGTACGAGGGTACGGACTCAAAAAAACACTTTATTGATTGTACCTGTTCTGTCAATTAATAAAGAGTGAAATATGTTAAAAGAACCGAACTGTGAATATTTCATTAGCTTACTTGCAAAAATAGACATGAAGTAATAATATTACAACAATCATCACACATATTTGTTAACGTTTTAATTTTACATTTCGCTTTGTACTTAATGAGCTGCGAACAGAATGTTTTTGTTTAAAAACCGACGAATAAATTCGTAATTAATTAGATTAGTAGCTAAAAGTAAAAAAAAAAAACTCTCGTTTGAAGGTTTTGCACAAATCTATAAACGCGTATACTGTAAGTACTAGAGGTGTAGGTCTATACTTTGAATGAGAGGGGTTCAAATGTACAATTTTCGACTGAAATAATGAGTGGCATCGAACAAGATTCTCAAAAATATTATAATTGGATATTGGTAAGTAATTTTTTGAAATTCTCAACAGTTTCTCCTTGCATAAGGAACAAAAATAACTAACAAAAATTCTAATAAAATATGTATTAAAAATAATTTTTAGTATTATTTAATCAGTACTCCTAAATGAAAGGTGCTAAAAACTTGAAATGTTCACTAGTTTTTTTTCTTTTACTTAATAAGCAATTATACATTTATATAATAAAATCTTCAATGTTTGATACTAAATTTAGAACTAAAAGTACGTTTATTGTAAATAAAGTCGTTTACGTTATTAATGTTTTATAAACATTTTTTCTATTAGGAATTTGCCAACTGGAGGGGTTTGATTCCCAAACATATTCCTTACCTACGTCTTTTATAAGTACTTCACTCATTTTACGTTAACATTTTTGCGAACCAAACACGTTTCGTTATCCTGAATTTATACGTAGGCCACTAATTTGGTAAGCTATTGATTTCGATTTCGAATCGGGTTTACTACAGGGTGACGATATTTTGAAAATTATAAAATAGAAGACAAAAAAGCCGGATATACTTTGCACGATGGGTGTTCTTCGCACGATGGGTGGGATTCTCTTAACGGGTGTATTGAATTTTAAAGAAACGATAAATCTTTTCTTCAATAAAACGATTCTGAACGAGGGAAGTTAATAATATAAAAAATAAATGAAAAAAAAAAATGTTAGAAAAATGTCCAAAAATTTTTTTTCACATTTTCAAAATTTTGTTGCACCAAAATCTTTCTTATATGATTTTCTATTTATGTTTTCATATCAATATTTTCCTAATTTTATATGGTTCGGATCAAAAAAATGATGGTTTCCGAGTCGTTTTTGTCAAATTTTGGGTAGTTTTTTCCAAAAAAAATTGAAGAATTGAGAAATTAAAAAAATGACCTCTCTAAAGTACAATCTAGAGGCAAATCGGGTTT
>JAIPRM010015407.1:0-10170 GCA_025469315.1 Stegophylla sp. TES_Ste_2020
TTTTTTCTTATATTATTAACTTCCTTTGTTCAGAATCGTTTTACTGAAGAAATGATTTATCGTTTCTTTAAAATTTAATACGCCCGTCAAGAGAATACCACCCATCGTGCGAAGTACACCCATCGTGTGAAGTATGTCCGCTTTTTTGTATTAAAACTTGAAAATTTAATATGATTTAACTGACATATATGTCTAATTGAACTGAAAAATTCTCAAAAATCGTTAGTCAACTTTTTTTTTATAACCGTTTGAAGTTAGAATTTCGATTAAATTCGTTAGCTTTACCTAAAATTACGCACTTCAACGTACATATAAGAAAATTGGCCCAACCGCCCAACTGATTGTTTTGAAATTTGGTGTCTAGATAGAGAATTTCGTTGCGAATATTTTGGTGCAATAAAATTTTTTACGAACAAAGAAATAAACATTTTACAAGGGTAAGACTGAAAAAAATCGAAGAAAGTACGGACAAATTAATCGAGTATTTTATTTCTAGATAATGGACACTAAAAGGTCTAACTAAAAAGGTAGTTATTGTTTTCGCTTATCTTATCCTACGTATTTTTCGACGCTAAATTTAATACGATGCAAGTCGGTAATTATGGTGTGGCTTTTAACCACCGCCCAAATACAAGGCCTTGTCAGTTATCACAGATTACACGGACTGCTATGTGTATGTTACGTCGAATTCGACAACGTAATACACACACAATATTCGGGTACCAACGTTACATTTCGACTCGACTCGAAAATAATTATAATATAAAATACACCCAACATTATTAAATAATAGTAGTTATTTGTTAAACATATCTAACCTACTATTTGATATTTATACATATCATTAACTTCCTTCGTTCAGAATCGTTTTATTGAAGAAATGATTTATCGTTTCTTTAAAATTCAATACATCCGTCAAGAGTCATCTCACCTCACGTGCGGAGAACACCCCGACGAGCGATGTACACACTTTTAATTTACATGATTATGATAGGTAGATAATTGTAATTTAAAATACAAAACAAAATGAAAAAAAAAGTGTGTACTTCGCTCGTTGGGGTGTTCTTCGCACGTCGAGTAGGATTCTCTTGACTGGTGTATTGAATTTTAAAGAAACGATAAATCATTTCTTCAATAAAATGATTCTGAACGAAGCTTTAACTAATACACAATATTTATAATAAACAATATTTATCAAACATTTAATATAATACCCATAGATAATAGAAGTATTCTATTATCTACGAGAATACATTAGTATTTGACATCGACGATGGTACAACATTAAAAAAAGACTAGGAAACCATAATTTTTAGATCCAAACTTTATGAAAATTTAAACATAGAGAGACAATAATATGAGAAATATTTTGGTGCAAGAAAATTTTGAAAATGTGAAAAAATATTTTAGATATTTTTCTAAATTTTTCTTTCTCATTTAATTATTTTCTTTTATATATTATATAAAATTTAATGTATGGAGATTAAGAACTAAAAAATTTAATACAAACATATTGATATGTATTTCTAACGATACTGAAAAAATCTTGAAAATCGTTAGTCAAGTTTTTGTTTAATAACTGTTTAAAGTTGATATTTTGATAGAAATCATTAGTTTTACTTAAAATTACACACTTCAACGATTATAAAAAATAATTGGTAAGACCTATCTTTAAGAAAGTTGGTACATAGGTAGAGAATTACAAGACTAATATTTTGAAGTATGCCCGGCTCTTTATACTTTAATTTATTACTTATTTTCTTAATATTTTGTATCTTGTAGTTGTCGAGTAAATGTTTTCTATAGAATTATTATATTATTTTTACATAAAAAATTAAAGTTGTTATGATAATAACTTAAGTCTTAAATATAAATCACGAGGGCTCTAAATTTCTTTGCCCCTCCCCCTACCTCGTTGTTCGGAGTTTTCGACACTAGTATACTCCACTAGTATTACGACACATATTGCGTACTACCTAAAGTAAATAAAGCAAATCTGCGTCTTTATTATTATCTCTTTATCTTGTATAATTAATGGTTATTAAAAATCAAAATAAGTTTTTAAAAAGAAATAATTTTCTAAGGTGCTTTATAATGCTAATTACTCATTTGTGTAAAATAACTATCATTGATTGCAATATTATGTACATAACATATAGTGATTGTTTTCGTACAAGATACTTATTATTTACTGCATAATCAAAGTATATTTACGTCTTTTCATTGGTTCATCCAAAATCAAAGTTCTGAAGAGCTAGATTTTTCTTGGAAACTATGAATAGGACCCTACATAATGCAAATTTTGAAATATAATTTAGTATTTTTATATTATTTCTACAAAATGAACATAATTGAAATTTATGATTTTAGAAATATTTGAGGAATAATGGCATTTATTTTAGAAACAGGAAAACAGATATCCTGTAAAACGCTTCTCAGGACAAAAGGACTGAAATATAAATTAAAGAATACATTTTTATTAAACAGGATGTATGGCCACCTTAATGTAGTCTCTTATCAAGTTTTGAAGTTATTTTAATAATTATCATGAAAAATAATTCGAACACTACTGGCCTTAATATAATTCTATAAGATGTAGGTACAAATTATAAACGTTATTAAAAATTTTCGACTTCTTAAAATTATCTATTGTAAGCACGTACCTATAGTACCTGCTTATAAATATGAATCTGCATAATTAATTATTTTAATAGAATATTTACTTTAAAATTTTATACACAGATTTATTGAATAATGAGTACTACCTAATAATAGCCTACCCGATTTCAATAGCTAAATCTATTCAAGTTTAAATTCAGGACTTGCAATGTCTTAAACTGTGAAAAAACAACTTTAAACTGGCATACACATTTTATATATAGGTAGGTATAAATATTTAATAATAATAATACAAATATAATATAAATAATAGTGGTGTTAATTTTGTATTATTTTGTATGCTTAGGTATTGCATATTATGTATAAAATTCGTGCAAAAATATTAACAATAAATACGATACAAACTTAAGTATTTTAAACTAAAAATTAAAAATGCACTTGAAATAAAATATAAAATATTCACATCACGATAAAATTATTAATACATAATAATAATGGTAAATAAATACTTCTTTGACATCTTAATAAAATTATAATATAAACTTTCGTTTAGGTATATTTTACATAATATATACGGCTAAAGTCCAAAATGTGGGTAATGCGCACATTATCCGTATAATGTTACCTTGCTAGTTCCCTTTCTTACTTTACATGACTTTACAAGCTTGTGTTATATCCATCACGCTCACGCTCTGAAATATCCCCACGTTCCTAGGCGTAACTATAGATCTTCGAATTTTGGGGGACTTGAGCCCCGCTTGTAAATTATAAAATATAATTGCTTTTTTTTCTATTTATTTATTTTTTTTTTTTTTTGAATAAAATTGGTCTATTTACAAGGAAAAAAGTCAAGATACTTCACATTATGTGCATTTTTCGTTCTTCGGGTAAAATAATTTTAGTAAGTTTATTGATTTAAAAAAAATTATAAATAATTCCCTTAATAATTTTAAGCAATAAAATATAAATATATTTTAAGAATGTATGTTCAAGATAACATTGTTATTTAACAACAGAATAATCAAAAACAATATAAAAAAAAGTTTATGAAATAAAACTTAGAAAAAACGAGAAATTTCTAAGATTTTCAAAGTTTTATACTTAGCTCAAAATTGGTCAAATCTTTTTGAAATTTATTTGAAGTATATGCGTGACCATTTTTAGTAGCTTGTAAAAGATTCAAATTCTGAGCTCTAACATTTTTGAAGTTATGTTAAAAAGCAAAAAATGAATTTTATGAGAGTTTACGTTATAGCATATATTAACTTTTTTTATTAATCAATTTTTTGGTAGTTTTTCTTTACGTTTAGAGAAAGTAATGAAAAATTTCTTTTTTAAAGTACTATTTGGGTGTGATTTTTGATCTAAAGGGGCAAAATAATTGTTTTTTTTATTGAAGGCTAAGCCCACTAGACCTCCCTAGAGTTATACCTAAGCCCATGTTGTATAGCAAATCAAGGAGAGTCTTTGAATTGCGAATACGGAGTTAGCGAAATGGGTGCGACCCTAGCTTTCGTTGTCTAGTTAAGTGCCGTGCAGGGCAAAGTTTAATGGTATATACACACATAACATCGAACATAATTATTATCAAAATATGATTTTAAATTTCAATTATTTACTTTATCCAATTAGTATGGTTAATGTTCACATTAGCCAATTTTAGACTTAAGCCGTAACATTTTTAATATATAATATAGTGAAACCTCGATAACACGAATCGCTTTTACGAGTTACCGAATATTCGGGTTATCCATAATATTTTAACCCTATGTTGAAATGCAGGGCTCAAAGAATTCCATCGAATCATCAAAAATTCGACTTATTTTAAAGTTCGAGTTATTGAGGTTTTGTTGTATATTACGTATATAATATAATATATCTATTTGGTATTAATAATAAAAACTATAAATGATATGAAAATAAAAATAAATCTGACAGGTACTTATTCAATAAAAAATAAAATACATTTGATAAATGATGTATAATATAATATTTTTATAGACTATAATTAATGAATTAAAATGAAAATTAAAAATGTTAGCAAATAAATAATATTTATAAAATAAAAAAAAAATTAAATAGAATATTAATTTTACAAGACATTAATAATAAAATAGGTAATAAATAATAAATAATAAATATAATAATGATAAATACATTTTTTCGATAATATAAATATTGTAGGCCACCATTAGAATTAATAATTTCGCAACACATTGATATTAACTATGTTAGGAATTTAGGTATAATAGGTGTTTAATGTATAGGTACCTGTTTTTTATTTTTATATATTATATTGACCACTACTACGCACTTTGTATACGAATTTCTACTGATTGCTTATATGCACTTCACTAGATAGATTAATAATAATTAATAATTACATCATACATACTTTTTTTTGACTTGACCTATACTTATACATGACTAGATTTTGTTTTGAATTTACTAGATTTTATACTTGGTTATATTTATTTAATTGACAATACTGATTAAGAGAAGAATTTTTCTTACATTCCGACATTATGTTAGTATTATGAGATGAATTAAAATATTGAGAGTGGCATATTTTTTTTCTATATTGAGCAAAATATATATTTTTGTTTTTGTTGCAATGATTGGCTTATTTGTCTTTGAAAAATAAAAGTAAGGACAGCGGTGTATTTTTACAAATTTAAATTTTTATTGACTTATGAATATGTTTAATAAAAAATATATATTATGAGAATTCTGTAGTTAGGTAACTAAAAGTTGTGTTTTGTGTATCTAATATATTAAACATTTAACGTAATTTTTCTCATTAGACATTGATTTTTACATGAAAAAAAACAATATGGTATAAATTTTTTTTTTTTTGTAAATTAGTGGAATCTATTGATGAATTTACATAAAATACAGAATAATAATTAAGGTTTAAGGTGGTCAAGTATTTAAATCCATTTCCGGTATAACTTGGTTATATAACACCAAACTATCCACACATTTTGACTAGATTAGTATTTTATCCTTGATTAAATTGACTAGATAGTAGATATGTTCTATATTATTATAATTATTTGACTAGTACTGGTTTCGACTAGATTGAAATAATTAGGAGAAATACAATTATTGGTTAAAATATGACAATTTATATACAGGTATAATACAATTATACTTAAGGGAGGTTGATATAAAACATATCTATATGGATATATATATATTTGTATATGGTGTAAATATAATATAATATACGGGGGAAATGACTAGATCACACTCGTTGGCACTCCATTTTAATGGCAGTGACTGTTTTATAATAATGAACAACACATTGATAAATATCTATTTACATTTAACATTTTAATATAATAATATTACCTATGTACAGTATATGAAGACGGTGAATTTGCCAATATGATATTACATCCAAATCGACGACGACCGCCATTATATATATAAGTAAAACTATAAAACATCAGACCCTAATTTAGCTATACAGCTCCACTAATGTAGTGTTGTTAATATTAAACTGGCACGTTAAGCCCCGGATGTGTGTCGTGTGACTCGACGGTGGATTTGCATACTGCAGAAAGCCGTAGCGATGGCGACTTAAATGCCCGCGCCGGGTAACGAAACGACTTCCCAAGTAAAAAACAAAAACACACGATTTAGTGAATAGGATATGAATATTTAACATTTTATATTATTAAAACGACTAATAATGTCGATTTAAGACTAAAAAACTATACAGTATGTGCATGTGTATTATAAAAGAAATCTTGCACGGTAATATAAAAAAAAAAATCTGACTAGAAATTAATTTCTTACTTAACGAAAATTCGACAAAAACGCATTTCATTAGAGTTGATGATGACACTATTAATGACTATAATATGACTAGACTATATTATTAATAACAATTAAATCAATATAATACGATTAAACTATAATTATATGATGATAATATGATGACGCGCGTGTGTGACTAGAATTATTTTCATACACGTCGCGTACACATACCTATATTACAATAATTAATATATATATATATATATATATATATATATATGACTATAATATTATGACTAGAATTGTTAGGATTTTAGACTAGAATCGTTTTGAACTTTTAAAATATATATATATATATATAATGTATGTATGATGAAATTATTCTCTACATTGGGGTGGAAGGTATACAGAATCTTCCACTGTCGCGATTAATGGTATCGCAGAGAAGATTGGACTGAAAGTGAGTGGAGTGGTCAATATGATAACTGCACGTATCGAAATACTTGCGACATAGGTAATGTGTGGAAATAATAATAATTATAAAAAAATTATGATATACCGTAAGTGTGGTTCACGAGGCGTTTTTTGCGATTACGGTGCTATCGTAGGCGGAGGCGGCAGCTGCTGCGGCCGCTTGCACGGCTCGTTGTAAAATGTTCTTCTTGAATCCGGCTACGTTCGTCGTGACGGCCGTTGATGTGACCGGGGCGGTCATTTTTCCGCTAGCCACCACGTCTTCTTGACCGTTGTCGTCGTTGTTGTTGTAGTTAGTCGTCTCGAAATTGGCTTTATTATTGTTGTGGCTGCTGTCACTGCTGCTGCTGTTGTTGTTGTTATTGTTATTGTTGTTGTTGTTGTTGTTGTTGTTGGTGCCACCGCCCGACATCTTGGTGCCGGCGCCGTGCCACCGACGATGCGACGCCAAATTGGCCGGACACTGGAACACCTTGTCGCACTCGGGACACCTGTATCGGACGTGCACGATGCACCGGCACCGGTGCCGGGCGAGTGCGAATGCGTCCGCGTAGCACACGCTGCACAGCCGGCACCGGTACGGGCCCAGTGCGTTGGGGATACTCTCTATCTGCCGACGCGCCTCGTCTGTGGCCACTACCACGTTGAACTCGGGGTCGATGTCGCCTCCGTCGTAGTCTTCATCTTTCCGGTCACCACCGTCCAGATCACAGTCGGCCACTGCGGTGTATGCAAACGGTGACGGGGACAGCGACGACTGTAGTCTTCCGGTCGACGGATCTTCCTGCGTAGCCGGCACGATAATGGTGCCCGACACTGGAGATGACCGGTCCACGCGGTGGTCCAGCAGTAATTGCGGCAGGAGTTTTCGCGTGGCCGCTTTTACGGCAGCCGCCGTTGCCGTGCCACCACCTGTTTTGCCCGAATTCAACTTTTTCGACGATCTACCGTTGGTGCCAGTCGATCTCTTTACAGGCGTCTTAGTCGCGTGCTCGTCTCGCCGGTCGCCGACGCGTTGTTCCATCGCACGTTTTGACGCCTCTGCCGCCGTCGTCGTCAGAGTAGCTTTCACGGACAAGTCCAGCGGGCCCGCTGACGCCATTGAATCATGTTCCCGCAATGGCTCGTCACCGTTCCGGTCGTACGCTGTCGTCCAGTAATCTTCTGCGACACGTTGCCGTTTGCTGTCGGGTCCGGCGAATTCGTCGTTCGCGTCGCCGAAGACTCCGGTGCCATCGCCACCACTATGGTGATCGCGCAAGTTTCGCATCCGCATAGCCGCGGCTGCGGCAGTGGTCATCCACCACGTCCACGACGGTTCGGCCGCCGCCACCGACGACGCGTAATCGGTCATAATGGCGCAAGTAAAGTGTGTTAAATTGTAATAAAAATTTAAATAAATTAAAACAAACGTCGAATGTCGTTCGGTCGTCGCGGAGTTTGATGTTGTAGCACGGGGTGTGCACTGCTGCCGTCGTAGTGTGTGATCGACGACTGACTGACTGGCCGGTCGCCGACGATGTGCGGCCGTGGTCTACCGGTCTTGCAGCGCGTGCGTTGCGGCTACGGTGGTGTGTGCCGGCTCGACGACGGTGCCGTGTGTTTATATACGCGTATTAAAATACATGTGCACAATATACGTCGCCGCCGCCGGGTGTCACTATGTGCCTCGTGAGCGCGGGGCGTCGCGCGTGCATACCGCGTGCGACCAATCGCGGAACGGCGCGTAGGGGACGGACCCGTTCGGTGCCCCTCGCGCCACGCCGCCGACGGTGACGGCGCGGTTGCGGTACGCGACGAGACGCGCCTTACTATGACAATAACAAAATAACAATACAATAACGCACGCGCGCGCACCACCCGAGCGTTGTCATAGGCCGGTCTCGCGGGGTCGCGTGCCACCGTCGGCGTTGCAGCTGCCTCGACCGTTTCTCTCAGGCGCGTACGGACCAGCGTGACGAGCGGCTCCGGACGGATAGCAGTGGAGGCGGCGGCGGCGGCGGAGCAGTAGTAGGAGGGTTGATACAAATCTCGGCGGCGTGCGAAAAAAAATTTTCTCCTCGCCGCTCGCCTGCCTGCAGCGACCATGTGTGCGCTTTTGCTATTCTCCAGTTAGTCCTCCACACTCCCCCCCCCATCACGCGTGTTTATACCCCACCGCCGCCGTCGTAATAATTTTATTATCGTGTCACTATACATAATGCCCGTTATAACTTACATAACTTATATAAGTACTTACCGTACATATATGTATAATGTATACGCATAATAAACTCACATTCGTCGACGGGTTTACGTGTTGGCAATTGCTGTGGGGATCAAACGTCGCGGGGTTGATCGGCAATGACGGTTAGGCGTGAACCCTAGAAAAATCTTTGTTCATTTTTACCCCTCATTAGCACACACACACACACACACACACACACACACACACACACACACACACACACACACACACACAAACACACACACACACACACACACACACACACACACACACACACACACACACACAAACACAGCCGGTACATGTACTTTTTTTACGTGTATTGTCCTCGGTAATAGAAAACTAGCTTAGTGTAATTCCTTAAGTTTTGATGACGATTTTTCGCGAGTGCAATGATCGGGTTTGGAAATAGAAAACCGTTATTGTTGTAGAAAAGTCAAAAATTGAAATTTAATTCTTGCCCAAAAGTACACCATGTGTATTATGTTAAACGTTGAGTTAACTTAATTTTATTTTTCATATGATGAATTTAAGTACATAGGATGATACCTGTCTGCTTTTCTCACATAATACATGGGAAGGTGTTTATGAAAAATCTGTAACTGGCTTTCGTAAAATATTAAAAACATTGAAAGAAAGAAATCTATCCTTAAACATAGAAAAAACAGTGTTTATTCCGTTCTCTATTAACAAATCCGAATCTACTATTAGCTCCATTTAAATACACGAATGTTCTAACAACAAGAACTGTAACTCAATTAACTGTAAACAAATTAATAAAGTTATAAAAATAAGATATTTAGGATTAATTATTGATAATCACTTAAAATGGAACTTACATGTTAACAATCTGTTTGGGAAACTACGCTTCATAACCTATAATATGTTCAAACTAAAAAAAATATTTCCAAAGCAAACAATGAGATTAGTTTATTTTGCTCTATACCAATCCAATTTTCAGTACGGTTTATTAGTATGGGGTGGCCTTCGAGACAATATTATAAATCAACTAATAATAAATCAAAATAACATTGTTAGAATTTGCCTAAATAAGCTTTCACTAAAAGGATCAACAATTGAAAATT
>JAIPRM010015408.1:0-10170 GCA_025469315.1 Stegophylla sp. TES_Ste_2020
TTATATATTTTTCGACGCTGAATACGATGGTGTGAGTTAAAATCCACGTGCAACAATAGTTTTCTATCTGTTTTATTCTATTTTGATAATTCAATATTTTCGGTTATTATAACCGATAAACATTTAGTCGGCGCCGCACGGCGTGCGCCGCCTCAATCCGTGCTCACCTTAATCGTATCGTGGGATTCCCTACATAATTATGTAAACTTTATATTTCTATATTATATAAACTTTGCCGATAATTTTACAAAGAAGGTTGATGTTTTCCTTATTGCCATCATGTGTATTTTTCGACGATGAATACGATGGTGTGAATTAATATCCACGTGCAACAATAGTTTTCTATTTTTTCTATTTTGTAAATTCAATATTTTCGGTTATTATACTACATACCTACTAATTCACCTACTTTTTTTTTTGTCTTATATTATTAACTTCCTTTGTTCAGAAATGATTTATCGTTTCTTTAAAATTCAATACACCCGTCAAGAGAATCCCACCTGCCGTGCGAAGTATGTCCGGCTTTTTATTTTTGATTTGCACTCGTATTCGAATACTTTAATAATGCTGATAATTATTTGGTTTTATAATTATTACGGTAGTAAATATTTTTTCCTTTTTTTTGGTCAACAGAATAACTAGTCTACGACGTACAGTTTATACGTTCCATTCGTTCTAACCTTCTCGGTCCAGTCATGAATGTCTGAAAGAAACGATGATTGAAAAAAACTAACAAGAGAAGCATCAGCTGCGCGGTGTGGATGCGCAGCAAACCTCAGCACACAGACAATAATAATATTAGCAACAACAGGCTGCAGGAATGACCGCAGACAAAAATTATTTTTACATCACGCACGACTCGACAACGTCGCTAGCCGGAAACCCCCTTCTCACGGCCTGTTGGCGCTCGTCGACCGTTCGGATTGGCCCGCACGCCGCACTTGACGCGACAACGAAGCGGCAACGTCGCAATAAATCTAGACATCCAGCAGCTGTAACACGATGTTTATCACGAGTACCACGATTCCCCCGGGCGGCGATGTGTGTTTGCCAACACAACTAGTTGTCGCCCGCGATGCTTTGTTCGACGGCGATTGTGAGACGTGGCAACTACCACACACGTACTGCGTTCATATTATGAGTAATAATAATAATAATAATAATATGTTCGGCAACGTCGAATTAGCTGCGCACTGTGAAAAAAACACTCACCGGTCCGTTTCTAACGTATGAAATAATTATCGTGTTTTAAACACGATTATTTTGAAAAAATATAACAATATTATGTTATTATCTCTACTCCATCACAAGCCTTGGCTTAAAGGAGTAGATATATTTCTTTATACCTATATTATTATATAAAGAATAAAAAAAAAAAAAAAAAAAAAATTATTAACTTCACCCGTGTACACATTTTTTTGTGTTTTTTGTTTGACTTTTTTTTTACACCAGTTTTTGTGTTACGGGTATTAATTAAATCTGTTGAGATATAATTATTAATACGCATCTCCAAAGGTTTTAAATGTTGTCTTTTGAAACCAAACACTTGTAATTTGATGGTAAATCATGGTGCTAAGAATTTACACCTTTAAGTATTGAATTTAACAGTAAAATATATAATAGCTATATATTATATATAATAGTTTCAGTGGTAGTAGCTGGATTCAAAAAAATCCTACTAAATATACCTGATATCCTAAGCCTTTTTTAACTTTTTAACAGTTCCAAATTATCCGACCATGAAATCACGTTTCCAACTTTTAACCTCTTTAACCTCTTTAGGAGCTGAATTTTAGAAATTCTTTAGTGGGTCGCTGCATCAAGACCAAATATCATACTCATCGCTTTAGTGGTTCCGACTTGAATGATTTTTTTTCCATTTTTACTCCTTTTAATCCTTTTAACCTCTTTAGGAATTGAATTTTGGAAAATCGTATCTTAGTGCGTCACTGCTTCACGAGACTAAACTACTGATCAAATTTCATACTCATTGGCTCATAGCGTTAGTATATTGGTATGGAATTCTTCCAGCTAGACGATGGTGATCAATCAGTAAGTCAGGACATGTTATTTTACATAGATTATGCTCTGCCATTTTTTATAAAATTAAAAATATTATTTGTATTCTCATAAATAGAGTATAAAAGAAAAGCCAGCATACTTCGCACTATCAGTGTTCTTCGTTTCACGAGTGGTATACTCTTAGTCCTAACTCTTAGTCCTTAACCTACTCTTAATCCTTGGCGGGTATGTTGAATTTCAAAATAATGATAAATCATTTCTTCAATAAAACGATTCTGAACGGAATTCCGATTAATATACATAATAATAATCAATATATTTAATAATTGTTATTTAATAACAGAATCTGTCTATTTCATTATTAGTGTAAATGATGAATTTTGTATAATATTATACAATGTATTAATAAGGAAAAGAAAACTGGGTTTATTTGGATTAACCATTGTTTGAGCTGAAATTTTGACTTCAAAGCTTGTGAAAAATTGTTTATTGATCATGTAGAAAAGTCATGCGAGGAATATTTTGGTAAAAGAACATTTCTACCACATTAAGAATAAAATATTTTATGAGGTTTGGATTAAAAAAAAGATTTTTATGTAAAAATGACCAGTTTTGTACAAGTACTAACTTTAAACGGCTAGGCATATAAAAAAAAATTACTTCTTTATTTTTATGTTATTTCCGATATTTTTTTAGTACCATTAGTAATACTAATTTGTATGTTTGTATAACATTTTCATGTCTAAATATTAAGAAATGAAAACGCATGATGGGTATTCTTCGCACCTTGGGTGTGAAGCTCTTGGTGGGTGTATTTAATTTTATAGAAACGATAAATCATTTCTTCGATAAAACGATTCTGAGCAAAACCTTTAAATACTATATAACAATAATAATTGACGATAAGGATATATTTAACAAAATGTTATTTAATGATTTTGGGTATTCGATATTTGTGTATGTGCGTGCGTGTGTGTGTGAGGTAATAAATGTCTTAAAAAAAAGAAAAAATGTAATAAAAATCTATTTTATAAAATAAGTAAAATAAATTGCCAACCTCTCAGTAATTAGTGTAATTGGCATTTTGATCTTTTTATGGGAATCCTTGGGTTTTGTGCGATTTAAAGAATTAACTTTTTTTCCAATGTAAATGTAGGTACCTACATTGAATAAAATTCACTAAATTTTTTCAAATGTCCACTAATAGTCGAAAATTATTAATTAATAACAAAGTAATTCATGTTTATTTTTATTTATAGTATTTTTCCGATATTTTTTCAATAAAAACCGTGTAAAATTTTTAATTATTTGTCCGTGAAAAATTTTTTTCGACCAAAATATTAACAATGTAATCCTCCATCTATGTATCAAGTTTCATAAAGATCGGTTGAACCAATTATTTTTTATATGCGTTTAAGTGTATAATTTTATGTAAGAAATTCCATCAAAATACTAACTTACAACGGTAATAAAAAAAAAGTTGACTTAGCTCTTAATATTTTTACATCAAAATTTTATGAATTAAAAACTAACAAAAAAAAGAAATTTTCAAAATGCTGTACTTACCTCAAAATTGGTCAAATGTTTTTGAAATTTTTATGAGGTATGCGCGTAACTATTTTTAGTAATTAGTGAGTTTCAAGTCTCATCTCTATTATTTTAGAAGTTATTACAAAATAATTAAAATTGAATTCATGGTAATTATTTCGGTATTTCCAGAATATTTGTCAGTACTTTTTCCGATTTTTCTTCAATCAAAACCTTATAAAACTTTCAATAATTCGCCCGTTTAAAGTTTAATTACACCAAAATATTTTTCTTGAAATTCTTTATCTATATACCAAGTTTTATAAAGATCGGTCGTATCAGTTATTTTTTATATGCGTTGAAGTGTGCAATTTTAAGTAAAACTAATGAATTTTGTCAAAAATCCCAAATTTAAACAGTTATAAAACAAAAACTTGACTAACGATTTTCGAGATTTTTTCAGTACCGTTAGAAATACATATTAATATGTTTGCATTAAATTTTTAGCACTTAATATGCATACATCAAAATTTTATGAATTAAAAACTAACAAAAAACGAGAAATTTCTAAAATCTTCAAAATGCTGTACTTACCTCAAAATTGGTCAAATGTTTTTGAAATTTTTATGAGGTGTGCGCGTGACTATTTTGAGTAGTTGATGAAAACTCGAGTTATGCCATTTTTTACCGTTTTTTCATTAATTTTTGGGTAGTTTGGGCATGCGCTTAGAAAAAGTATTGAGAATTTGAAAAAATGACCTTCCTAAAGTACCAACCATTCAACATTTCCGATATATAGAGTTACTGATCGAAACTTTTGGACCAATATCTCTACCCCACTACCTCGTAATTACATACATACGGGGAAAAAAAAATTATTGAAAAAAAAACAAACACACACAGATTTGTAAAACCAATACAATTCCTCATTATCGCTCAGAATCTAAAATTTCAAAAGTAGAAAATCTTATTATTGAAGAAATGATTTATCATTTCTTTAAATTCTACATTTTAACAAGAGTAACCCGAGGAGCGAAGAATACTCGTGATGTGAAGTATGTTCGGCTTTCTTGTCTATACTTTACTTATCTTTGCTTTACTTTAGGTACTTAAATTTATTTTAATTAATTGTCTTTACTTCACTTTACTTTCTTTTTAGATTCTGAACGAAGTGAAGAAGCTTATGATTTTACAATGATGTTTATTTTTTATTTTTTCTTCTTCTGTAAACACTTTTTCGAATATAAATAAAAATATAAATATAAATATAAATACTTGTCCAAAAGTTTCGATCAGTAACTTTATAGATCCAAAATCACACCCAGATGGTACTTTTAAGAGGTCATTTTTCAAATTTCTCAATACTTTTTTCAAAAATACGGAAAATTTGACAAAAAACGACAAAATATACTATTACCGGAATTTTTGTAAAGTTGAAAATTTCTTTTAAACATAACTTTTAAAATAATGCAGCTAGGGATTTAAAACTCTCACTAACTACTAAAAATAGTCACGAGAACATCTCATAAAAATTTCAAAAAGATTTAATCAATTTTGAGTTAAGTACAGCATTTTGAAAATTTCGGTAATATCTCAAATTTTGTTGGTTTTTATGTATTAAAATTTTTGATTTTTGATATTAAGACTTGAAAATTTAATATATCTCACTGCCATATATGTCTTATTGACCTGAAAAAATTTCAAAAATCGGAACTCAACTTTTTATTTATTTGTATTTTCTCCAATTGTAAGTGTTTTTTATTATTTATAGACTATGACACTATGTTGATTGTGTTTATAGAGTAATTCATGTTTACATATTCATTAATAAATAGTTATATACTATTCAGTATATATAATAACATTATAATATTTACCAATAAAATTAATTATTTTATTTATTTAATTATCTAGCTCATATTAAGGCATAGGTTAGGTTAATATGTCATATTATTATATAAAATGTCACTTCATCACATTAATAATTTACGAATTTCACTCACTCTATATAACATTGTACAGCACTTGTCATATGTTATAGTTTTATTTTATGGTGGAGCATGCGCGAAAATGTACATGTTTTTTATAATATTAACTTCCTTCGTTCAGAATCGTATTATTGAAAAAATGATTTATCGTTTCTTTTAAATTCAATACACCCTTCAAGAGGATCCCACCCGAGCTGCAAAGAGCACCCCAGGTGCAAACAAAATTGAGAATTTTGTTCGTAAAGTACTTTAGAGATGTAATTTTTCAAAATTATTAATTGTTCAATTAAAAATATTATTTTGAAAATGTGGAAAAAAAATTTTGGACTTTTTTTTACATTTTTTTCTCATTAAATATTTTTTCTTTATTTATTAAATTAAAAAAAAAAAAAGTAAAGTAAAGTAAAGTCAAGAAAACTGGACATGCTTCGCACCACGGATATTCTTTGCTCTTCGGGATGGATACTCTTGGTTAGTGTGTTGAAAATGACGATTATTATTAATCTTTATATTATTAACTTTTTTAGTTCAGAATCGTCTTATTAAAGAAAATTTTTTTTTAATTTCACAAACCCACCAGAGTTCTGACCCGATGAGCGAAGAATATCCGTGGTGCGAAGTATGTCCGGCTTTCTTGCCTTCACTTTACTTCGCTTTACTTTTTATATATCAATTATGTATAAGATTAATTAGATATTTCGGGAGGCTTCAGAAAAACGTTCAAAACTGCGAAACGAAACGACTATATTTCAAGCAATGAAAGTATGAACTTTACTTATTAAATTCTCAGCCATGATTACTTTTTCTACGGTGATTGATTGGTTGCCACGGGACAAAAAAAACAAACAAGTTCCCCCACTACCGTTATATCGTGTGGACGTTTTACATTAAAGACGTCGAGTAGACGACAACGACATCTGCAGCTTTAGAGCGCAAATAACATTAAACAGTGTTTCCCAAAACTTTTTGTTGACAGTGATCTCATTTTTTATATGGTCATCGATATAATTCGAGTTGTACGAGACATTTATACGATAGAAAATCGCATAGACAATTTAATAAAAATAATAGATGAACCATGTCGTTGGTCGTAAAACGTGTATTAATTGTTGATGGCACTTCGACGTAGATTAGTTAGGCTCGTTCCGCGGTCGCGCGACTCGTAGTTTGAGAAACGTCGATCCGCGCGTTATCACTTCGGCGCGGCAACACCGCAGCAAGGCGGCGACCGACTCGGTGATAAGTAGTGAGCGCGATCTGTGGCTCGTCTTTACTCATTGCTCATCAGTCGTCGTTACTCGTTGGTCGGACTTCGGTGTTTATGTTAGTGTGTCCCGTTTGTTTTGTACAGTTGCGTTTGCCAATTTCAAGCCGATTGTCGCCGAACGTTGCCAGCACTCACGTCTAGAGACCTGTCACAGTCACCAGTCAGTGTGTTGTTGTTGAACGCGTTTGCTTCTCGACACCATGGTTCGACGTCTCGGATTCCTCTTGCGTCGTCGGTGTTTTTTTTCTTGGCGTTTGGACGCCGCTCACCGTCGGTGCTCGATGCTGTAGTTTCCTCTAGACTCTGCCATTCGGTGAATTCGGGTCGTTCTCACCGATCGCGTCTGGCGTTCGAGCCCGCTCAAACGTCCCGTGTCGTCGACAACAATTGAAGTTTTTCGCCAAAATGCCCCCCCGTAGAAGAAGAGCTTATCAAAAACGTAAGAAACCTGTGGCAAAACACAATGGAGAATTGGTCGGTGCAATCGTCAACGGTGCCACAGCCGATCCGGAACCCGACAAAGCCACGGTCGATCTGGAACCCAACGGAGCCACGGTCGATCCGGAACCCAACGGAGCCATGGTCGATCCGGAACCTGGTGGAGCTATGGTCAATAGTAAGTCTAAAACAATATACATAAGTAATGACAGAGAATTTCAGCACTGCTAAAGAAATAGCTGTTTTATTGGTGAGATTGGATCTAGACTAGCCTTAGCATTCAGTTTAGAAACCGAACACCGCTTTTGTTTTTCTTTGGGCAACACAGTTCACCCGTTCAACTTATTACTTTGGCTAAATATTTTACTTAAAATAAAAATCCAATACCTCTATTGGTATAAGTATACCTATATTTTGTATACTTGCCTAATGTCTACATTTCTCAACCCTACTAATTAATTATTATATAATTTTAGATTCAATTTATGTTTTACATCTATTTTTTACCTCTTCCCATTTGTTATGATATTTTTTGCTATTCTGTGTTTGTTTTTTGTGATTTGTAAAACAATTTTATATTTATTGTACAATTATTGGTCTTACTTAGACTTTATATAAATAGAAAATAAACTGTAGGTAGACCTATTTTAAAATTATATCTACTCTAATTTGTCTGAGTTGCATTTTTTGAAATTATGTTTATTTATTTTTCTTCTTTTTTTATTTTTTTTCGTCTTATTGAAGAAATGATCCACTAAGAGTATCTGACCTGAGGAGCGAAGAATATCCGTGGTGCGATGGATGTTTGACTTTCCCTTCTATAATTTACTTAACTTCACTTTACTTTTTCATAATTTATTCTTAACTTTGGATTATTGTAAGTTTTTAAGATTGTAGTAATATTTATTGCTACACTTTTAATCTCGCTTTTAATATAGGTAATTTGTAAATCTTCAATTTACCGATAGGTGTCACCTATTTTTAGTAAAATGTTTAATTTGTTTCAATAATTTCTTAATTATAAGTACTTAGATAGGTATGTATAACTAATTATGTCATAAAGCATTACTTTTATACCGTTTATTTTTATCTCATTTGCTAATATTTTACTTGAGTAGGTAGTTACTTATTTTAATGATAAGTTTATTTAATTTTATGTATTAGAATTTTTTTATTACTTATAATAATTTAGGTAGGTAATATATAATAATATACCAGCTGGTTTACCTGGCTTCACCCGGAGGTATACAATTATTTCATACAATATACTTATAATTTCATAATATGTCTATTAAAGTTACCTATAATACCTACTTCTTTTTAAACAGTATTTTTTGTTCTTTGGTAAGGCACATAGGTACACATATAGGTTTTTTGCCAAGCTACCAATTAGTGAAGCAATTCAGTTATTTATTTAAATTAATATTAAATTATTTACTAACTTTATCGTACTAAATTTAAACCTAAAACCTGTTCTATGATGTCCTCTTTAATTTTAAAAAGTAAAGTATAGACAAAAAAGCTAGACATATTCCACACCACTGATATTTTTCGCTTAATGGGCAGATACTCTTGGTAGATATGTATAATTTTAAAGAAATGATAAATCATTTCTTCAATAAGACAATTCTGAACAAAAGAAAATAATAATATAAAGAATAATGACCGCCATCAATTTCTACTTCCAGGACTAGATTGGTTGAAGTTTACCAATCAATTTTAACACAGTGTAACAATATTATGAATATATTAAAACAGAAATTTGTTTGTTTGAGTACCTATACTTACTAAATTTAAATATAACTAAATCATTTTATATACCTAACCATGTACCAACTATAACTAAATTATGGCTGTTTAAGTATTTTTATTAGATTAGTATAATTCAACATTGTTATAATTTTTATTATTTACTAATTGTTATTTTTATTTGTTTTTTTTTTGTATTTAATACAATTTTATAAAACATCATATTTTTTCAAAAGAGAATATTTTTGTTTGATTGTAAAAGATTATTTTGATGAAATTTTAGAGCTTAAAATCAAACATCTTATTTTCAGGATTTTAAATGCATATGAATTTGGTCTATAATTAGGATAATGAACCACATTTTATATAGTTTTTAATATACTTTTGCTATGGTTGCTACTAGTTTCCACCAGCAACTTTTTAAAACCAGATTAGCCTCTAGATGCTACTTTAGAGAGGTCATTTTTCGAAATTCTCAATTGTTTTTTTCAAAATTTCTGAAAAATTACCTAAAATTTGACAAAACAAAAAAAAAAAAAAAAGACTCGAAATCTATCTTTTATTTATCCAAATTTTATGAAAATTTAAACCTAGACAATAATATGAAAAATATTTTTGCTTAAGAAAATTCTGAAACTGTAAAATTAAATAATAACGAGAATAATAATTTCTTATTTTATATATTTTACAAATATAGAAGAAAACATATATATAGTGTAACCTATCTATTAATTATAGGTATGTTTATGTTTGTATGTCATTTTCTTTTTTTGAGAAATATTGTATTTTAGAATTGGAGACATGGTACTAACTCTTTTGAAGGACAATAAATTACTAATAGCGTTAATTAATTAATTTTGGTCACTTCTGTAACCATTATAATATGTAAATATAACAATACATATTTAATTAAAAAAATTATGGCTTTATCATAAAGGTTGAAAACCAATATTGATTGCAATTAAATCTTAAATTATAAACCTATTATTTTATAATAAATTTATTATATTTAATTTTGAATAATCCAAATATTGGCATATTACTTTTAGATTCTGAACAAAGTGAAGAAGCTAGTGTTTTTACAATGATGTTTTTTTTTTTCTTTTTTTTTTTCTTTTTTTTTTTTTCTGTTAACACTTTTTCGTATAGAAATACTTGTCCAAAAGTTTCGATCAATAA
>JAIPRM010015409.1:0-10168 GCA_025469315.1 Stegophylla sp. TES_Ste_2020
AAAATTTTGAAAATGTGAAAAAAAATTTTGGACATTTTTTTTTCTTATATTATTAATTTCCTTCGTTCAGAATCGTTTTACTGAAGAAATGATTTATCGTTTCTTTAAAATTTAATACGCCCGTCAAAAGAATACCACCCGTCGTGCGAAGTACACCCATCGTGCGAAGTATATCCGGCTTTATTTTTTTTCTATTAAGAATCATTAACACGTATAATAATTATTATTATTAAACCGATTTTAGAAGGGCACAATACAGTAGTTCTCCGACAAACTGGTAAGAATGAAAAAAAAATAATGTAGTATTACCAACATTTGAAAAATTTTAACCGGGAAATTTCGGCTCCTAATATATAATAATATATAACCTCATTGTGTACCACGGTCTTATGGGTGTGCAGTGTGCACTAACTCATGGCCATACGTATACGTAAATGACGTAAATGAATCATTCAAATGGAATACGCTTAGAGTGACCACCAAGTGAAAAGAATCAAATTATTGTATCAAAATATTGTATCCCTTGCTCAATTGGATCACTAATAAGGAACTGTCATCATAACGTTATTATATTTTATTGATAATATGAAAGAAAAAAAAGTGGTACTAACCAAATATAAGAAAAATAATTTTATTTTTCTCAAAACGGTCACTCTTAACGTATTCTATTTGATTGCTTCAATTCACTACACACAGCAGTATACACGGTATGACCCATCTACATAGATATTCTTTATGCTTTGCACCGCCGGCGGCGTAGGTTAATTTACCGGGTGTTCGGTCAACTCCGTTTCGCCACGCAAATCAATAATATTTGCTCGGCTTGCTGTATGCGACGTGGGGACATTTCGTTTTTCAAAGTTGGCATCATTTTTTTTTTTTGCCCTTATCAGTTTATCGGAGAACCGAAACGACAATAATAATAATCATTATTATTATTATCATTTTCGTCACTTAAGACGACTATCGAGCGCGATAATAACAATAACGCGATTAACAACATTAACCCGGGGGACATTATCGTTTCGAAATAATATCGTGGGATTATACACTATCAGCGTAAACAATCGTTTTCATCCGGACGCCGCCGCCTTCTAGGACAGTGTGGTTCCCAAATCGGTAGTCTGTGGATTGGGAAAAGTCATCGTCAACAGATTTACTCGGCAAAAGCAAAGACCGCGGTCAAAAGACTAATGAACTCGTTAATATTTTTCATATTTATCGTTTGAAAATACGTTATGACTAATATAACTTTACTGAAATTATATTTTTCGTCTGTATGGGGCGTGGGAAAGATTAGCCCCCACCCTCATTTCGTGTTTACAGATTCACGCTCGGATAAAGTCGATCCGGCGGAGTAGCAAACGTTATTATCATAATTTTTTTTTTTTTTTTTCAAAGTACAAACGCACAATATCATCTCATGAAATGTAATATTCGTTGTTTACAGTTTGTTTATGATAATAATGTCAAAGAATAATAATAAAATTTATCCCGATAACGCGCGCGTTATTATTATAATTTTATTAATGCCGTTTTCCGTTCAACGTCTTTTGAATAAAATATATATATATATATATATATATACATGTATATATGGTTTAGGATATAATATGATTTAAACATCGATTCTATATTATCTGTATCGAACATTTGGAAATATTTTAGGTCACTTATGTTTTTATAGTGAAGTTAACGAGATAATGCGTCAAAATATTATCAAGGCTGGGAATAAAAAAAAGTGGAAAAGTTCAAAGTAAAGTTAATATTTTAACTATTTGATTTAGCTTGATGCGCGTTTGATGTTTTAATAACTTAACTAATTAAATAAATAACCGTGTTAATTTTGAATAAAATCCCGTTAAGTTGTATATGAAAATGAAAATTAGTTATCCGATTTTCTATAGAACCTACTCTCTGATTCATTGAACGACAAAACTTAGAATCATTGCAGGAATTAAAAATAATAATGATAATAATTAATTCCATTGAGTTGTCTCAAAATGAAAAGAACTTGAAAACTTGAAAAACAGAACAAAAAGTATTCTGTGTAGAGTTTTGTGGCCAAAAGGATTGAAGTACGAACAATTTTATTGAAAGACGCTCCTGTAGAACGAAGGACCCGATATAAAAACTCATACCGCGTGTATAGCAAAGGTAAAATTTACTAATCAATACCGTTTTCGGTTTTTTTCTCTATTTTTCTTTATTTGGTTTTCGAAAACACGCATAATAACGTACGAGTGTATATATATATAGAAATTCGTTCGAATACGCCGCATACGATGTTTATCCGAGTGTCACGATCTCTCGAACAATGACCCGTGTGTGCGCGTGTGTATTTTATTATTATTATTCTAATCGATTACAAAATCCGCGAGCAAAACCCTTTTGTGCGTATATACGCGGGACTTTGCCTTTTTCATCTCCGGTCACCATCATTATTTTTCTTTTGTACTGATCTCTTTTTTTTCCTTCTTTCTCCTCCTCCCCGCCGCGTCTCTTTCTTTTCCATTTGCTCCCTCCCCCTCCCATTTTCCCCCTCGTTCTTCCGTATCTCACCGTTTGCGCGTTCTCGCCTCTCCGCGTCTCTCGCTCTGTCTTTTTTTTTTTTTTTTTTTTAATGTTCACTTTTCTTATATCGATTTTGGAAAATTTCCAGACACTCCGCACGAATTGGGCGCTGCTACCTCGCCCCGCCACCGTATGAATGCGTATACACACACACACACACACCCCGAAGCACCACGTGTGTATATACCCTAAGGGATTTCGGCGGGTCTCGGCTACTAAAGGGTCCGAGAGAGAAATCTCCTTTTAAAGCGCAATAAATTTCGCGCAGATAGCCGAGAACACCCGCGAAATGAACACACATACTCATAATTCCCGAAATATTATGTAACATTCCGCTGTGGATTACCGCGGCTCGTGTATTTATGCGAAATCGATGTACGTCGTCGTCGTCGTCCTGGCGTCCTGGCGTCCTACCCCCTCCCCCCGTCCACCCAAATAGCTGATAATTCGCCCGCCGCAAGGGCGTCCGGAGGAATTCGTCGTGGGAGGGGTGGTCGAAAAATGTTTTTCGTTCTACGGGTTTCAACCGCAGTAGGTGTATTTTCGTCGATTGGTGTATTTTGATTTGTGCACAGTATGAGAAATTCTTCTTTTCGCATACACTTATATCTGTTTTAAAATTCAATCTTACCTACAACACTGTCTAAAAACTTTAATCTTACACTCAGCGGCAATAGTTTTTTTTTTTTTTTTTTTTAATTCGTCGATAGGTTAGGTACCCCGATTTTAAATTGAAAATTTCGATTTTTGAAACACATTAAACGTTTGATACTTACCTCTGATTTGATAGTTTTAGATTATTTATAAAATATATGTTTCTAAGCTCTTTTAGTTGAATAATTAACAACCATACAACCTTTTGTAAATATGACTACCTATATTAATTATTAGAAATAAAATTATCATAAATAATGGTTTTTTTTTTTTTTTTTAAAAAAAACTGTACTTAATAGTCAAAAAAATAGAATATTATACGTGAAGACCACAACCTATTCTGTACGGACTTTGAACATTTAATCATGGAAAAATTTGAATTTTTGTTTTTTAATATTTGTTTTCAAAGTAAAACGAGTTTGATTAAATCGTGTGTTCAAAACGCGTTTTAAAAACCAAAGAGTTTATAAAACAAAATGATGTTTCTTCAAACACGTCAACCCCGAATTTATATTATTATGTATAAACACGTATTGCGGTGTATTTCGTCACCACAACGCGAAATATCCTGTACAAAGTGTGTGTGTGTGTGTGTGTGTATACGCGCTCGTTATAATAGTAAATATTATATATTATATTATAAAAGTTTTTTGGTTTATTTTTCTTCTTTATTTTTTTTTTCATTTTTTTTTTTTTTTTTTTTATGACGTCTGTATAAGAGGAGCCCGCAGACGTTTGAAAAACATGTGCCTTTATGTTCGGGGAAAGTTGTTCGAGTTTTCTTTTCGTTTTTTTTTTTTTCTTTCGTTCATACTCGACATTATGAACTTTGTCGCGCACGAATTTTACACATAACTCATTCTCGATATTAAAATACGATCGGACTCGCGTTCTCCACGCCCGTGTCACCATCGGTACAAATACTGGTATTGTTTACTGCCATCCTTGACGAGCGCATAATAATATATTATCGTGTAGTAACTAGGGAAACTGTGAATTTGTAGGAGAGTGCATTATTATTTTTATTTATTTATTTTTTTTTTTTTTGGCGATTGTGAAACATAGCTTCTTTGTAAGTACATAATTTGAATCATGTAATAACGAATCCATGTATGAAACTTTTATTTTGCATTTTTTGACGTTTTTAAGTCATATTTTCCTTTTTTAGTTCATTTTCCGGTATTTTTAATTGAATTCCATCAAATAACATCTTTTGAAAACCTTTAAAAAATTTTAAAAATAAAATAAAAAAAAAAACATTTAAATGTTTTAGGTGAGTAGCATTATACAAAATTCAAATTCTACCAACAATTTTATTATTATTTTTTATTAAATAAACATATTTTTAAACATGTAAAGTTTAATCTACTAATGTAGTAATGTATATAATATCCTATAATATCAAAACAAATATAAAAGTTAAATTAAAACTATTTTAAGTGCATTTTATACTATGATTTTTTGCATTTCAAGTGCATATTTCATTGTATTTTTTTTTTTTTTTTTGAAATTTTTTAATGCATTTTTTAAGGGTTTTTAGAGCATTTAATTCACAGCCCTAGTAGTAAACGTTTTCAAGTGGGTGTCGTGTTCAAAACCAAAAATAGTAGTGTATTATTCGTATCTGTCGACCGGTATATAAAAAAAAAAAAAAAATATGCAAATATCTCGAAAACAAAGTTCCCCCTCCCCCTTCGTGTCAACGATATTGTATCGCGATTGCGCTCTGTAACTCGACTAGTTTTTACGAGCTGAGGACATATTTTTTACACCAGTTCAAATGTTGAGTATAATATTATTTATTTCGCTTTATATCGAGGAATTATCCTATATGAATTTTATTGTTGTCGGTCGGTCTAGCTTTAATTATCGCAGTACAACCGCTTTCATTATTGCTACAACAGAGGCAAATTAGAGTGTATGATACTAAACCGAAATACATCATTAACAAGTCATTTGGTCGAAAATGTATAGAACATCTCGATCCAAAATATGTTTTTAATTCAATGCCAATTAATATTAAAAAAAAAAAATGTGTTCTATAACTCCAGGAATTCTAAAGTATCTAATTAAAAAAAAAATAAATAAATAAATAATTGATTAATAGCATCATTAGAGTAGTAAGTTTTAATTGTATTTTGTATGTATTTATTATAATGTTATGAGTATTTGTTCTTAATTCGAAAAACTAATTATATTTTCACTTTATATATATATATATATATATAAATATATTTAAGATTTATAAGCACTCATAGTGATGTTTTGTTAATTTAATTGATGTATAATATGAATAATTATTATAACTATCTACCTACATCACAACCACGCTTAAAAAAGGTGGATATTATTGTAAATCATTTATTTATGTGATTTCTAATAAAAAAAAAATTCGAAACGAACTATTTTGAATGTAAAACTGTACCTTACGCGTTACAAGTGAATATACCTATTAGCGAAATTCAGGAGAGCGTTAGAGGTCAATATATATGGTGGCAGAAACGCCCACAGAAATGCACCTCAGAGGGGGAGGGGACAAAAATGTTGTAAATGAATAAAAGCTATAGTGGGGGGGAGGGTTGCTTAAAATAAAATTTTATTATTCAATTATTAGCATTTACATTTTGTATTATTATTTCGGTTTTCATATTCGATTATTTATTTCTTAGAATCAATACCACGAATCAGTGAATTAAAATAATGAAAATTAAAATGAAAATAATAATAATAATAATAATAATAATCCAAACTTTAATTTAAAGAGGATGTGATTTTTGAAAACGCACAAGGAGGAATATAATAAAAAAAGAAGTTTGAGAACCACTGGTCTAGATTTTCTGAATGCAATATTGTATTAGATTTTTGGCGACGTCTGCTCTTGTATTATTCGTGTATCCTTTGATTCCATTAGTAATATAAAACCGAAGTTTCAAAGAATTTCGACGTTTGAGCTGGTTTTCTTTCGAGTAAATCAGCAATTAAACGAACAAATTATACCGAGAAATATTTCGCATTTCGTATTTTGATGATTACCTTCCAATAACAGACTTTTTCGTCAAAATTCCGTTTCCGTCGAAACGTACGTCTATTTCTTTTTGGAATTTTCCCGGAAAAAAATGAACGTATTTTATCTTTGAAAAAAATTAAAACGAAACGCGAAAATAATATGATAATCGACGAGGAGGAGTACCTATTAAATATATTTTCTGCTTTCACTCCGTTTTTGGTTCCAAAAAAAATTTGCCAGCCCGGGGCAACACAATCCCCATCCCTTACGCCCCCCGCGTTCCTCCCACCACCGGTAAACGATCAAATCCACTGGTGGTGTATAATATTTTCGGAAAACGGTAATTTCAAATACTGTTGTACGAGTAAAGATAATCATAAAATTATCTAGACAAAGATCAAGACGATTGAACACGATTTTGTCTGGGCAAAGATAATTTTTAGATAACATACTGAGATAAAAGATGTACTGCAATGATAAATAAAAGAATACGTTTTTATTTGTATTGTTTAATGGTTCATAATTTAAAAAATTAAACGTAAATCGATGTAAAACAATAATAATAATAATGACAAGTGTTGTTTGTAATAAGTACACAACAAAACGCTTATTATGTAGTGCATTGAAAAAACCGAAAAAATTTCTAAAATATAATCTATCAAACACATATTTTATTTGGACAAACTCGAGTTGGGTCCCAGAATTAAAAAATAGCATGAATTGGGTCCGGACGTATTTTACGGAGTACATGAATTGGGTCTGAAGTATTTTATGGAGTACATGAGTTGGGTCTATTAACGTTACTTAGGAGACATCACTTGAAGGTTGGATAGAATGTCTTTCAAAAATTTTGTTTTTTGTTACGTTGTGGTAAAACGGTCTGATGTAAAAATTATTATTAAAAATATTATTAAAACTAGTTTAATTTTAATTTAAAATATTGTGTTTTTTCTTTTTATCATAAATATTTGTATTTTAATAGTGTTTTATTATATATTAATAGTTTACGCTAGAGAATATATTTTATTTAAAAGACACGTCTTTTACAAAATTTAACCGGGTCGATTCTCCACTAGGTAGTAAATAAAAACATCTTTTCTCTTAAAATTTTTTCTTTTTCTACTGTTTTTTTTTTTTTTTTGGATTGGCTCTGTAGCTGAGCTTCGAAGTGATACGTATTAATTTCATTCTGAATTCCACGTAAAAATTTCTATTAATCTCGTTCTAATATCTCGGGACCCAACTCGCGTGTTCCATTAAATTACCGCGGACCCAACTCGTGTTTATTTTAAGGGATCAAATATCCTCGGGACCCAACTCGCGTTTTCCCTTTTATTTTATTTAAATATCGTTTTATTAATTTTGACATCATATTAAAACATTTGACTAGTACACTCAATTTCGCACTTAACTGTATGTTATTTACATAGAAAAATAAATTGGTAAATAAAAAAAAAAATGTTTTTCAAATATTTATGTGTCTAAATGATTTTTAGTAAATGATATTATGATATAGTACGTCGAATCGAATTTTTTTTTTTTTTTTTGTCATCTAGACGAGATAAAAGATAATACGTTTTTATTTAGAAAAAGTAGTCATTTAAATTATGCACTCGAGACACTGCTGCTCGTATTATTATGGCTAATTGATTTTTTTCCCCGCCCAAAAATCACATGCAGGTGATTACTGTAGTACTGTATGATATTTGTTTTGTAGTTCGAAAACGTCAGTAAATAAAAATGGAAAAAAAAAAAAAAAAAAAAGGGAATAACACGAGAGCGTTGGTCGGTATGTGTATGGTAACGAAAATCTGCGGTGAAAATGACAGACGAACATAACATTCGTGCGGCGTTATATTCGTTTGTTCACGCGTAAAATATACGGTTTAAACGACACCTGTAATGAATATAATAATAATAATAATAATTCAAGCCACAGGGCTGCGTTTGTGTGTGCGTGTGTGTAAACCGTGCAGGGATTTATTGTATTATTTTCCGTACATAAATCATACGGTTCGACGACGACAATTTGCGACGATGTATCCCGGTTAGTGTTGTGCCACTAGGAATATTCCCAGGGGAATGTTTCCGGGGAACAAGGAATATTCTCAAACTTCTCGGGAATATTCCTTCAAATTATTATTATTTTTTTTTTATTTTTTTTAATTAAGACTGTATCGGTAATATGAGTTTAAGACAGTAGATAAACCGTTTTAAAGTTAGTGTACCGGTTAGGTACTTTATTTCGCACCTACTCTTCTTTGTTAAGCATAGTAATAATTATAAATGTTTTTTTTTTCTATTATTTAAATTAATTATAAATCTTTGCACACTCACGACTAGTGTACACTTAAATTTGATTTACATCAAATAAATATTAATTGTTTTTTAATCAGCCAAATGTAGAGCATTTCTCCGATAATAATTTTGGTAAAAATACATTTATCATTCGAATCAGTCACAGTTAAAAAATTGAATTAAACATTGAAACATATTTTGAACAATATATTATTTCTTTTTAAATATAATATTCCCTCAGGAATATTCATG
The DNA here is from genome assembly GCA_025469315.1 of Stegophylla sp. TES_Ste_2020. Classification (NCBI taxonomy): domain Eukaryota; kingdom Metazoa; phylum Arthropoda; class Insecta; order Hemiptera; family Aphididae; genus Stegophylla; species Stegophylla sp. TES_Ste_2020. Next base: position 8,786 of record JAIPRM010015409.1, read on the forward strand.
GAAATATTCCTCGGGAATTCGCACATCACTAATCCCGGTCTCCTCTGCAGGGGCGTAGTATTTATTCGATGGACTACTGATGGGGCTGCAGCCCTCCATTCCGAAATATAAGAAAATTTTTCGTAAAATTTACAACACTTCAAAATATGCTATCGAATAAAGCAACAATGGTATATACGTAAGATCAATGCGCGCCTTCAGCTCATTACAATATTGCTTTAGCGGAACGAAAGGATCTATAAAAGTGAATCAAAAAATTGAATCATAATTCGACTGTAGATAGTACTTTTGAGAGATTATTTTTCAAAATGCACAATACTCTTTCCAAAAATGCGAAAAACTACCCGAAAATTGGGCAAAAACACCATTGGAATTATTTTTTTTTTTTTTAATCTAAACTTTATGAAAATTTTAATGTAGACAATAATAAGAAAAATATTTAGGTGAATGGAATTTTTTTCTTCTACCTATGTGAAATTTTTTTTCCAATTCCCAGTTAATAGCGAGGTACAAAACTGACCGAGTATAAAATGATTTTTTTTGTTTTAATAATAAACGTTATGCAGAATTTAAAGTAGAAATAATTGTCTTTAATTAACTGAATGTCCGCTCAGGGTCGTGTTACCTATTGAAGAAATAATTATCGTTTCTTTAAAATTTAACACTGCTCCCCCCCCAATTCTCATATCCGAGGAGCCGAGAATAATTGAAATGTCAAAATATGTTCAACTTTTTTAACGTGTAATTTAAATTGTTTTTTTTTTTTTTTTAGAGTAAAATTTAATAAATTCCATAATATTTTATTTTGCTACATTCATCCCCTGACCTAACCTAATCTAAACGAGCCCTTATAGTACAAGTGTCATAACTCGAAATAAACTCGAAATTCGTATATTTTTTTATCAGCCCCTTCCAAAATCGAACTCTGTACACGCGCCTGGTCTGTCCCGAAGCCGTAAACACAAACGCACTTCTAAGTGAGTATAAAGAGTATAAAGGATCGAAAATCGGCCGTTTCCTCGTTAACTAACGGTAAAATGTCCTTTGTTGTGCGGTGCCGTCGTCGTTTCTATATTATTAGTTTTCCCCTACCACCGACCCGCCGCCGTACCGAAGCTTCGTTTAAACGAGATAATGACAAATGAAAAGGAGAGAGGGGAAAAAAAGCGACGACGAGAAAAAGAGGGTGTAAAAACGACCCCGAGAAAACTTGTTATTTCGCGAAGGAAATAAGTGAGTACATTATTTCCGTATAAAAATACTTGTCCAAAAGTTTCGATCAATAACTTTTTGAAACCCGATTCGCCTCTAGATTGTACTTTAGAGAGGTCATTTTTTGAATTTCTCAATTCTTCAATGTTTTTTTTTTGGAAAAAACTACCC
>JAIPRM010015410.1:0-10166 GCA_025469315.1 Stegophylla sp. TES_Ste_2020
TAACTTCCTTCGTTCAGAATCGTTTTACTGAAGAAATGATTTATCGTTTCTTTAAAATTTAATACGCCCGTCAAGAGAATACCACCCGTCGTGCGAAGTACACCCATCGTGCGAAGTACGTCCGGCTCTTTTACCTTTTATGAATGTCAAATTATTCAAAGGTATAATAATTGTATTCCGTTAATGTAGGCAATATGTCCAATAGTGTTGATACCCTCCGAACATAGGAAAACAATTTGTATAGTTTTTTTTTTTTTTCACATGACGCTTCTCAAGACGTCAGCATAATCAATTAAAACTAAAGTACTCTGACGATATTTTGATATTCACATCATATAGGAAAAAGTGATAATTTTCAATTATAAAACTAAATGATATTTTACTTTTAAATAAGAAAATAAAAGGCTGTAATTTTTTAAATTCATTACATTACATAAGATAATTTGATGTTAAATGCGTTATGTACCAATCAAATATAATATAAAAGAGAACGGGTAGTATATTATAATAACATAATTATAATATTTTGTTGATGGAGCGAAGAAAATTATATATTATATTTTCAACGCCCGAACATGAAGGTTTGCTATATTATATTGTGTTGTGGCAGGCTTTGCCTATTTGTTTATCAATTTTAGTATTAAAATACCAAAAACAAAAATTTAACATTACTCAACATCCGTCGTTCATTGTTATTTCCTATGACCAACGGGTATAGCTGAGTATGCTATAGAAACACGTAAATCTTTATTTTAGATTATTGTTAATATAAAGTTAGGTACATCAATTTGTTCGTTTAAAATATAAAACATTTGGAATTCTATTTTATTTTACGATAAATATTTAATACAAAATAAATGACGTTATATCATAAATCGTCTATGGATAAAATTATAATTATTAAATAATTCGAAAATATCGTTTCTCACTACAGACATTTGATATTGTAATATTTTCAATTTTTCATTTTATATAAATGTCTAATTCAATCATTTTATACTATGATAAGTATACTATTATAAATTACATATTACTATACTAATAAAGTGAGAAAATCTATTATTGGTGTTGATGAAATTTCACAGTTAAATTTATTGTAAATAAATAAAAATAAAAACGTTGAAGACTTTTAGAGCATTTCAACAACACTTGCTGATAAACTTCAAGAGAAATTTATATATGATTACTTTAGAATGCCAGGTCATGATGCAAAAAAAAAAAAAATAAATAAGGTTTGATTAAAATGGTTACATAATATACAAAATCATAAAGCCATTCATATTAGGCAATAAAGGTAATTTTAATATGCAATACTTGTTGTCATGCAGGATATTTCAAAAAAAAAAATCATCATATATTTGACGACGGGGATAACCGAATATGATTATTATAATATGGTCCTTTGCACTTTCACGAATGCAGAACATAATTAAAAATATAAATAATTTGGAAGGGGGAAGTTTAATGATGACAGTGAAAATTATTATTTTAATCGTGCACGATATTTAAATGTTACGACATCATTTGTTCTGGAGTACGAGTGAATTGAAATAATATAATAAATGAAGACAATATTATATCATAGCACACAACAAAGATGCACCTTTAATCAACTCACGTTGTTATCTGACTGTAAAATATGGCCATGTGAAAGTATTACATGATGTTATTTCAAAACATATTTTAATGCAAGAGTTCATTCATGGATTTTATTTTTCAAAAATGAATTTTATAGACATTGTCACCTGAGGAGCAGAGTATGAGTGTAAATTTCTTCGGGTATCTATATACGGGAATAGAAATAATTGTTGTTTGACAACTTTGCTTTTTTTTTTTTATTTATTTATTCTTTTTTTTTTTTTTATAGTATTAAAATTAAAACCGAAAATTAATTTGTGGTTAAAATTATAAAATCGATGATAAAATGACTCGATTAAAATGTAAAAAATCGGACATACTTCCCCATCTCACGCATTAATTGCTCCTCGAGTGGGATACTCTTGGTGGATTTTCTAAAATTTAATATAACGAAACATTATACGATTAAACGATTCTAAAAGGACATTAATTTATTTATAAACTAATGCGAATTGAAGCCGAGAAAATTTCTACAAAACAATAATTTTCAGTTTCATATTGAGCGCTCGTTTAACAATTTAATAATAAAAAAATCCTCGTGCGTTTCACTATTCGTAGGAACGATCAATTTTGCCCAGGAAATGTTGATTCATATTATGCTACTCAAATAGGTTTCTTATAAATCTTAATTTTGAAAATAAAATAAAACGTACCATATACGCATAATTCTGTTAATTGTGTAGCGTTATTATTATTTTTTTTTTCTCTCTAAGTACGTAACATATTTTAACCAAACAATAATTTTATCGTTTTACTCGTATTACAACGGATCACAAAAAAAAAAAAAAGCCGGACATACTTCGCACGATGGGTGTACTTCGCACGACGGGTGGTATTCTCTTGACGGGCGTATTAAATTTTAAAGAAACGATAAATCATTTCATCATAATAAAAAATCAAAAAATGATGGTTTCCGAGTCGTTTTTGTGAAATTTTGGGTAGTTTTTTGAAAAAAAAAAAAAAAAAAAAAAAAAATTGAAGAATTGAGAAATTCAAAAAATGACCTCTTTAAAGTATAATCTAGAGGCAAATCCGGTTTCAAAAAGTTATTGACCGAAACTTTTGGACAAGTATTTCTATACGAAAAGTTGTACACAGAAAAAATAAATAAATAATAAACATCATTGTAAAAACACTTCGTTCAGAATCTAAAATAAATAAATACAGAAATTTATGCGAATAATATTATTATACAGTCTTTGGAGTCATTGAAATTTTTTTTTTTTTTTTTCAATATTTAATGATTACTACGAAACCAAACTTATAAAAAGCAAAACGCATCGGAGTCCTCAAAACGGCAAACGCGTTTATAGCAATCGTGTTCCGTTCAAAGCGATTTCACGTCTTGATCATCGTTTTTTAATTATTTCTAAGAATTTTTATTTGCTTATAGTGCTTACACGGCGGTATACTCGTACCGTACGTCAAGTATAATAATATAATATATTATTGTGACAAGTTCCATGATTATTATTATTTCATTCCGGTATGCTTTTTTTTTTTTTTTTTTTTTTTTCTAAAACGGAAGGAGGGAATACAAAAAAACACACCACAAGTAGTGTACTTTTCAGGTATGCGAAGAAATGGAGAACACTGAAATCCCGCGTTCGCTAGTTTAAGTTGGTGTTTTCCCGTGGGATGATAATATTTTATTTCCACTATCGCGACGTGTGCGTGTTGTCCCATTTGTGTGTGCGATATCTGAATCTCGGGGGTAATTTATCTGGCCATTAATTTTTCTCGAAATCGATTTTTCCCCGCACGAGTATACGGGACCGATATTTTTAACGTCCCCAAAAAAAACCCGTAAGAATGTCCAAAAAAATAATGAAAAATCTTTTCTGACCCAAAGTACGCCAAAAAAAAAAAAATCCTGAAAAAAAAAAAAATCAGACCCACAAAAACTACATGCAAATCGTTATGTAAAAGACAGTAAAATGTATCCTGGTTAAAGATTAAATAATTTATGTATAAATAATATAAAAAAATTTATATTTTTGTTTTAAGTTTATTTTTACAAAAAAAAGTCATGTTTAAAATTTAGTTTCACCAGCATAAAAATACACCAATCAGAACACGTATAAAAAAATCCTGGCATGCTTCCCATCATTCTTGTGACATTCTTCACTACTCTTGGTGGACGCCACAAAATTTCAAAGGAATAACAAATCATTTTTTTCAATGAAATTATTTTAAGCGGAGCTTCAGTTTGTATAAGAAAATTTAACATAAAGATTTTAAAGTTTAAAATTACTTTTCACTCGGTCTGTTCCAAACGAGAATAAGAGAAAAAGTGTGAAAAAATATTGGGGGAAAAAAAAAACAAATTTGAATTTATTAAAATGATTTTTTCAACAGAATATTTTTTATATTATTATCAGCTACCTGTGTTTAAATAAAATGGTCATAAAGTTGCTATATAATATGCTTCGAATTGTTCATAAGTGTTTTTGAGCAGATTGAAGAATCTTAATGGATATTATTTATGGAATATTCACACAAAAATTAATTAATTTTGTTATTCCGGTCAAATTTCTACCACTTAGTGATACTAGTACTTATTATTATGTGACTTAATATAAAATAATTGTTAAACATATTGATAGTTGCTATTATTTTATTAATAATTCCGCTCAAAATTGTATTGTTGAAGGAATGAAATTTATCGTTTCTTTAAAATTTACCACACCCTCTAAGAGTATCCCGACCGTTGTGGTACGAAGAATACCCATGGTGTGAAGTACGTTTTTTTATTGATTTCTGAGCAAACTGAAGATGCTTGTGATGTTTATTTTTTTTTTCTGTGTACAACTTTTCGTATGGAAATATTTGTCCAAAAGTTTCGATCAATAACTTTTTGAAACCGGCTTTGCCGCTTTTTCGATCCGAATTTCATGAAGATTTAAACATAGATAGAAAATCGTATAAGAAAGATTTTGGCGCACGGAAATTTTGAAAATGCGAAAAAAAGTTTTGGACATTTTTTTTTTCCCCTCATATTATCGTATTCCTTCCTTCGTTCAGAATCGTTTTACCGAAGAATTAATGATTTATCGTTTCTTTAAAATTCAATACGCCCGTCAAGAGAATACCACACGTCGTGCGAAGAACGCCCATCGCGCGAAGTATGTCCGCCGGCTTTATTTCCCCCTTGCCGTGAACTATTTCGAAAAAAATACCATTCTCGATAACACTGCCCTGCAATGACACTCGCATCGTTCGTTCCTGTTGTACAATAACACAGTGGTAGTAATAAGTTTTCGACCGACTACGCGAATCCCCGAGCGTTCGCGACACGAAACGACTGCAGTCATTTGCACGCGTTCACCGCCACTACTCGAGTAGTGGAACGCATAATAAAACGGGAACAACACACGCGACGACGGCGACGTCATAAAATGATATCTAAGTGCCGTGACGTCCACTGAATCTCTCGGGACCGCGTGGTGCACCGTGGCGCGTATCTTTTGCGAGAACGATAATATTTATCGTCGCGTTCGTATGCATAATACACTGCAGAGTGAAGAATATAAGAGTTCTTTTGGCACTGTTACGTATAGTGAACTGAAGCAATTGAATGGAATACGCTAAGAGTGACCCCATTTTGAGAAAAGTAAAATTATTTTTCTCATTTGGTTGGCACCGCTTTGAATATTCAGAAATGCGGCTGATATACGAAAACAATAACATTAATTTTAAAGTATGATAACAGTTCTTTATCAGTGATCCGATCGAGCACAAGAGATACGATATTTCGATACGGTGATTTGATTCTTTTCACATAGTTCACTCTGAGCGTATTCCATTTCAATCCTTCATTTAGGACGTATACGTACGGCCGCCACGGGTTGGGCCATACCATATGCTGTTCATTGAACTCTATGAGTTCAATGATACTGTTACGTATAGTGAACTGAAGCAATTAAATGGAATACGCTAAGAGTGACCCCATTTTGAGAAAAATAAAATAATTTTTTTTTTTATTTGGTTGGTACCACTTTAAATTTTTAGAAATGCAGCTGATATACAAAAACAATAACATTAATTTTAAAGTATGATAACAGTTCCTTATCAGTGATCCGATTGAGCACAAGGGATACGATATTTCGACACGGTAATTTGATTCTTTTCACATAGATCATTCTAAGCGTATTCCATTCCAATGCTTCATTTAGGACGTATACGTATGGCCACGGGTTGGGTAAATAGGTGAAATACGCATATAAATGAGCACACACAAAAAAAAAATAATAATAAAATAAAAGTAAAAATAACAATTGTAAAAATAAGCATTTAAATCAACGGAATATGAAAAAAAAAAAATATCACAAAATTTTGTTTTTGTCGATATTTTAGATTCTGAACAAAGCTAAGAAGCTAGTATTCTTACATTGATGTTTATTTTTTCTTCTCTTTTTTCTTTCTCTTATTTTATTTATTTTTTTTTTCCTGTAAACACTTTATCAGCATCATTGCTTAAATCATTAATTAAAAATGAAACGATTAGGTTAAATTTAATTTAATTTTAAATTTAAATGTTATAATGCTTATTAAATTTACTCAGTTATGTTTTCATCGTTAAATAAAAATAAATAAGGTAAAAAAATAATATAAATTACAGGAAAACGCACCTATATATATACATTGTTTTAAATAAACTGTTTATAAATATTTTAAAAAAGTGGAGTGTTTTATTTTGCGATCTTCGAGGTTATTTTATTGGGTGGGTGGGGGGTCATAAAAAATTTTGGCCTCTGGATAATTTTGAGTTCGCCACGCCACTGATTTCATGCTAGAACCGAAGAGGAGAGCAGTGACTAAATCTTCGTAAAAATAATAATAATAATAATAATTGCTTCTTAATTAAATGTTTGTCGAATGACGGTATTGTGTTGCAGATTACTATCACTGCCTCCCACCGCGCACTCAAAGGATAATATTACACAATGGTTACCAATATTATACGCGCGTAAGCATAATAATTAATAATAATAATTACCGCCGACTGTGTAATAGATTTCATTATAAATGCGGTGTCAAATGTAAGGAAATACCGATTCGTACCGGCAGCTATTCAATGACGGATTTAACGGGGAAAAATTCTGACGTTTGTCATCTGGTCCCGAATCCGAAAAGGCCCCATCAGGCCCAGTTTACATATTTTAGATTCCGAGCGAAGCGAATGAGATATAAAACTGTGCTACACAATGATGGCGAACAATAATTTTTCCACAATAATATAATTTATTAAGTCAGCCATAAAGATATTATCATCATTGTTATATACAGTGATATAAGTGGGAAATTCCATTTTTGAAATTTCTCAAGTGGAAATTTCCCAGAGAAATGTCTCAGTGAAACCATTTGAATAATAGTTTTTGTTTAACGTAAACGTCGTTTTGATAAAACATATTATTATGAGAATATGAGTACACGAGTATATAGTTATTTTGTATAAAATATATAATATGTAAATCGTCAAGTAATAAGCTTTTTTATTAATCGTATGATTTGTTGAAAAAAAAAAAAATATATATATTTAAATAATATTTATATGAATAACTATGTTATATTGAGTATTATTTTATACACATTTAAAAAATTTCATGAAAATTCTTGAAATTTCTCAAAAATTAAATTTCTAAAATTTAATACCTTTACATGATACAAATTCTAGAAATCCGTGAAATTTCCACGAAATCTATGCGAAAATCAGCAAAACGTTTTTCTTTTCTTCGTCAATGATTTAAAGTTTTGTCTGAAAAAATTAATTTTAATTATTATTATTTTTTTTTTTATGTGCATGATTTTGTAAATCTGTCCAAGTACTACCACTGTAGATTCATTTATCACAAAAGACGATTTTTCATTTGATATCGACAGTTCGAAGTGGAGACTACTGAATTCTTGGGAATTTTTCCACTCACTTTCTCTAAACTTCTGCGTGTCTCTCGAACTGTAGATCTAAAGAGAAAAACATAAATTTGAACAATTTCAAAAAATTAAAAAAAATAAACAAACAAGACTAACTTTAAAGGACATTGAGATTGACATCGATTCAATTTCCATTCGATAAATATTATCAAAATAGATAATTTAGAACTGTTGTGCGTATTTATATAACATAAATTACAAGATTCACGTTTTTATATTCTGAGCGGAGCGAAGAACCTAATGTTTTTACAATTATTATTTTATTTTTTTTTTTATAAAGTTTTTTTTCGCATGAAAATTTTTGTCCGAAAATGTCCACCTGTTACTTTTTGAATCATAATTTGCCTCTGAATGGTACTTTTAGGAGATAATTTTTCCATATTCTCAATAATTTTCTCAAAGTTCGGAAAAATTTTTCCAAAATTTGATAAAAATGGTTTAAAAACTATTATTACTATTTTCGTAATTCAAACTTTATGAAAACTTAAATATAAACAAACGATTATGTAGAAAATGTTTTGGTGCAAAAAAAAAAAAAAAAAATTGAAAATTTAAAGAAACAATTTTTGGAAATTTTTTTCTTAATCTTTCAATTTTTTACCACACGAAATTGGCTTTAAATAGACTTTTGGTTACACAACAAAATATATACTATTGAAAATTCATCATAAATTATCACTTTTCATAAATCACATTGTTATAATATTACGTTCGTTAATACAATTACATTATTTTGAAAACATTTCAAGATTAATTATATTTCATACAATTATTTAATTATTTATTTTTTCGAATTCAATATCAGCTAAATATTTCATACTCGTCGAATACTTACATTTCGGTTTTAATACTGACGTGGTAACACAATAATTTGCAATACTGGAATCATATCATGTGTTTGATAATCGATTTGTATTTTCAATATTCTTTGGTCGATCGAACATGGCGATTGAGACTTTCTAGCCACCCCTCCGCAGATAATCATTAAACCACTCCGATTGTTCCTAGTGGGGAGCGTTTTCGATCGAATGAATTCGATAGTAATTAGCTCAATAAAAAAAAAACAGGAGAGTGGCTCGAATTACTTCCACGTTTTTCACTGAAAATATTTTTTCCCCTCTTTCGAATATTATATTATAGTCACGAGATGTTATACCGATTCTGCGGTCTATACGGTAATAATAATAATAATAATAATAATAAATACATATATTTTTAATATCGCTGTGACGTCAATTTATTCCTAACATTCCGACAAAAAACGACGGAATCCCATCGTCGATCGAGAATTGTCAGTTGAAATTTCCTAAACGGATGGCGCTCAACTGATGAGTTTGAAATAAATAAAAAAAAGTGTGTACTTCGCTCGTCATGGTGTCCTTCGCACGTCGGGCGCGACTCCCTTGACGGGTGTATTGAATTTTAAAGAAACGATAAATCACTTTCTTCAATTAAACGATTCTGAACGAAGAAAGTTAATAACATAAAAATAAACGAGAAAAAAAAATGTTAGAAAAATGTCCACATTCCCAAAATTTTCTCGCGCCAAAATCATTCTCTTATTATTTTCTATCTATGTTTAAATTTTCATATATGTAATTCATATCAAAAAATGATGGTTTCCGAGTCGTTTTTGTCAATTTTTGGGTAGTTTTTTCCAAAGAAAAAAAAAAATAAATAAATAAATAAAGAATTGAGAAATTCAAAAAATGACCTCTTTAAAGTACCATCTAGAGGCAAATCCGGTTTCAAAAAGTAGCCGATTGAAAATTTTGGACAAGTATTTCCATACGAAAAGTTGTACGCAGAAAAAAAAAAAAATCATTATAAAAACACTAGCTTCTTCACTTCGTTCACAATCTAAAAAATTGAGCGAACGAAAAGCTACAATTTAATTTAACCAAACTAATTAATTTCAATGGTAATAACCGATCATTAAAATTATATTACAATTAGATATTGATAAAAATTAAAAGTTTTCTTTAAACTCTGTGCTTACATTTTTTTTTTTTTTTTATAATTAAGACTTGAGATTTTGTTACTAATTGTTTTGTAGTTACTACTTATATATATTTTTTTGAGTTACAGTAACTTATTTTTGATAACTCACGTTAATTTATTTATTAGATTCTGATCGAAGCGAAGAAGCTTAGTGTTCTGACAATGATGTGTATTTAGTTTTTTCGCCGTACGTGCCCGAAAATCATAACATTAATCCGTTTGTTTGCCGACGGACTTGACTGAACCGCGGCCGTTACGTGGCTCCGTTTTTCTCCAAAAATCAAATTCCGTTTTCCTCCATCGCATATATTTCCCTCCGCTTACCGTATTCCCCAAAAAACTACCTTTTTTTTTTCTTCAATCAAAATTTTGTTTACACGTCAAAAACATTAGAACGCTATTGAGCACATAAATGAGACGCAAAACAATCGATAAGGCGACGTATCATTTATTTTTTGATTTTCTACCTATCTAATTGTAACTTTTTAAGATGATAGATAAAAAATTAAATGCCAAAATAATAATAAAAAAAAAAAAAAAAAAAAAAATTAAACGTAGTAAAATGAGTTTCAATACGTTTTGGATATTATTTT
>JAIPRM010015411.1:0-10164 GCA_025469315.1 Stegophylla sp. TES_Ste_2020
TTGGTAATGATCCTCAAAAATTTGCCGCCCCTTCCAACTCCATAAAATTTGCCGCCCCGGGGCAATTGCCCCCCTTTGCCCCCCGTTAAACGCGGCTCTGGTGACGACAACGGCGGTGCCATCCGGATCTACGTGGTGTCCGTCTTACTAGTCGATCTCATCCGAGCGATTAACCGCGACTGTCGCGGCGGCGACGGCGCGCAACTGCATGCACGCAGCACGGACCGGCTACAACTAGTTTGCGGAAATGTTAAAATTTCTCGGTTGAAGCCCAATACTCGTTTGCGCAAAAATAATTATTAGAAATGGAACCACTTGTTTGCGCACAAAATATTATAAAAAATTAACTTCCTACGTACTCGTTAACACAATAACATTACACTACATGTAAGTGTCCGTCCGAAATGAATACTATATAAAACATCTGAATAGGTATATGAACGATTTGACGATAACTCTTTTGAAAATTTCAAACATGATTAAAGGTAAGACGTCGTAATCTTTGATCGCGTTTTAAAATAACGGGTTTATCTATAATGTTTAACTCATTATTAATTAGATAAAATTTATTAATAATTATTACTGTTCGCGAAACCGTTGTATTGAAATCGCTTTAGTTTCGGCTATTCACACCTAAATAGAAACTTCCTGAAAATAATTGAAGTAGAAGGATGCTACACCCCTCCACGCCCCCTCTAAATCCGGCCCTGGTAATGATATCATGTAAAACAGCAACTTACACACTGTGGCAGATTTCAAATCACTATAAATTCCAAACCGAGTGTGAGCAGCGAATTTCTTTTGCATATTCGTAACCAACATGAAGTGTACAATAGATTAAAAATAAATAAACCGGTATGGTACTGAACTTTATCTGTCCCAGTATTTGTTTAGTGAAAATTGCTTATATATATATATATATATATACGTATATATTATACTCAGTATACTTTATAAATAGGTATTTCATATTTATTTCGATTAATTAATAATACAATAATGTCTAATAATAATAATTCAAACTTTATGCAACTTCAAGTTTTAAAAATCTTTCATAAAAAAAATGATCATGATTTTTCAAATGCAAAGGCCCCATTCGCCCCGGCCTTAGGACCGTATATATACTGTGAAACTAACATACTGTACGTATGTTATATAGGGAAATTCATTAAGTATGGCGTTTTTTGTACAAATTCAAAAATTTAGATTTATTTTTTTGGAATGTTCAATTTTACTATGAATACTATGTTTTGCATACATTTGTTTATATTACCTCAAGGATGCCTCGTGTAGATACGAACATTATTTTTATTTCTAATTTTCCTCCTATTTCAAATACGAAATTTTATTCATGTAATTTTTTTTGGAAATTTTGATGTATTGAAATCATATTTCGAATAAGTGGTTTTTGAATTATTCTAATTTAAGTATGAAGGATATAATACAGCTTTTTAGGTACATTTAACATTATCCTTAGTTAACAAGAAAAAAGGTTATGAAAAATATAGTTTTTATAGTAACTTAAATATTGAAATAAAATCCAAACTTTTGCATTTTTACGACCAAAAAAGGGGGGAGTATAAATATTAATAAATCATTTAACTATAGTCTACCCAGTGAGAATATAATATATATTTTTATTTTTTAAATTAACTAGAAATATTTTTGTGACTATCGAAAATTATTTGTTGCGAATGAATTGTTAGTATTTATTTTCATAATAAACTCGAATTGGATACCTAAAAATAATAAAACTATAATTCTATAGAAAAGAGTAATATTAATAATTATTAAATAAAAAATTAAATATTATAACTAAGTAATAATATTTATCTCAATAGATTTAACTAGAAATGTAAAATGTTTTTCTGAGATAAAAATTTTAATGAGTTATTGATTTCAAGGAGTTATATACATATCCTATATATTAATTAAAAATCGAGACTCACTTCGATCGATCAGACGGACGTGTTGAATATATTGAAATGAAGCATTGAATACGGAGAGACAGTTTGGACATCATCACTAAGTCGTCACTTTGAATTTTAACAGATTTTACACGTCATATTTTTAAAGTCTTTTTTTTTTTTTTTTTTTCAAATCATACTAAAACAGAACTGAATAGAGACAAAAAGCGATATACCACTGCTCGTGGCGTTTTAAACGTTCGTGGAGAGTGCCGTAGCACAACAGTAGGTAGACACACAAGTGGAACGCCGAAACGCGTATACAATAATTAACGTGGATAAAAAATACGGATAATAATTACTGTCGCGTTTTGGTTTTTTTCATTGTTCACACCACCCTACCACCACGCGCTTCCTCTCTTCTGTGTAATGATAAAAACTGTCGACGAACGAGAAAAAAGATATTATTACAACAATCGAACCTTTCACACAATAACAATAATAACAACTGTGTTAACGTATTTTGGTCACGAGAAGTTCTATACGCGCGTTATCGTCGCTTGTCGTGAAAAAAACTCCTAAGTAATTTCAATATACAAATTTCCATTTTAGAAATTTCTGCTCTTCGGAAATTTCCCAGAGAAATTTCTTAGTAAGAACATTTGAATAACAAATTTTTTGTTTCACATAAATGTTGTATTGATATCTTATCAATAATTATGAGAATAAGAGTAAATAAATATATAGTTATTTTGTATAAATATATGTAAATTGTAAAGTTTAAAGCTTTTTTTTTTGTTAATTGTATGATTTATTTAAAAAAAAAATGTACAAATAATATTTATATGAATAATTATGCTATACTGTGTATTATTTTATGCACATTTCAGAAATTTCATGAAATTTCCTTTAAGAAGTTTCTCAAAAATTAAATTTTTGAAATTTAACTTCTCTACTTCTATGTGAAAAATTAGGTAAAGTGAAATATCGATGTCCCTGGAGTCAGAAAAAAAAAACTACATCGAATGAAAAATACTCCAATGTGTGTTATCATTGCTGTAAAAATTATGAAAAATTATTTTATTTACCTGTGTGCACGGTACACTAAACATTTTTTGGAAAACCTCCTCTCTCTCTCTCACTATATATATATATATCTTTTATCCAATATTCAAAAAATAATATAAAACATACATTCATTTTATATTTTTTAACCATACGGTTTCTTTGGGTAATTTTTAAGTTTGGATAATCCTGTTACTATTAGTATTACTATTTACAAAAAAAAAGCCGGACATACTTCACATAATGGGTGTTCTTCGCTCGACGGGTGGGATTATCTTGACGAGTGTATTGAATTTTAATGAAACGATAAATCATTTCTTCAATCAGACGATTCTGAACGAAAAAAGTTAATAATATAAAGAACAAACGAGAAAAAAAAATGTTAGAAAAATATCCAAATTTTTTTTTCACATTTCCAAAATTTTTTTGCGCCAAAATCTTTCTCATATCATTTTTTATCTATGTTTAAATTTACATATAGTTCGGATGAAAATATGATGGTTTCCAAGTAGTTTTTGTCAAATTATGGGTAGTTTTTTCCGAAAAAAAGAATTGAAAAATTGAGAAATTCAAAAAATGACCTATCTAAAGTACCATATAGAGGTGAATTCGGTATCGAAAAGTTACTGATCGAAACTTTTGGACAAGTATTTCCATACGTGTACATAAAAAAAAATAATAAAAATAAAATAAACATCATTGTAAAAACACTAGCTTCTTCACTTCGTTCAGAATCTAAAATGTATTTCCATTTTATTATAGCCATAAGATCTCTCGTGTGCAATGTTAAATAAAAATAACACTAAATTGACCTCATATGTGTTGGTAATAAACATCTTATGTGATTTTTCAGAATAAAATATCTCCAACAAAACCTATGTATACAAAAGTCTCGACAAAAAAAAAAACTTTGTATTATCCTTTTTTAATGGAATCGCGTTATAAAAATGAGGATTTAATCTCATTTTAAACCTGTTTGTATAAAATGCCTACAGATTTTTCAAACAACTTCTCCCTTGAAACTCTAGAATTTTGCACATAAGAGATTTGTCACGCCAAGCGACGTTATGTGGTTTTCGATTATTATTGGATTATTAGTTGAGTAATGTGATTAAGGGAGGCATAACACCAAGAACGCTTATTTTGCACAGTCTTTTTTAAATTGTTATTTAATAATTTTAATTATAGCATTATTGTTTATAAATAAATTTAAAAATTGAACAGTTTTCTCATTAAAGTACAAATTAGGTCGAGTTACAATTAAAAAATGTAATTTAATAAACAAAAAATTTCTGTTTTATGGAATATTTTTGGATCATTATTGGTTTAAAAATAGTTTAGAAATATTTTTGTTCGTTAGTGGTATAGAATTACGTAAATATTAGTAAATTAATGGCTACTAATAAGTTATGAGTATACAATATTTAATTACTAAAAATGTTTTAAAAATATATATATTCTTATATATAAGAAATCAATAATTTTTAAACTCGATTTTTGTTCCTTTTGAAAATTAAATTATAGACTGTCGATATCAAACGGAAAAAAAATATTTATTGTAATTTAATAGTTGTGGTAAAAATTCATATCTAATATTTATATCTCACAATATATAGGAATATAATTATATGAGAGAAACAGCTTACAAAAAATATATTATTATTCTTGTACTTCTTACTATATAATAATTTATAATTATTGTGCTTGTGTATTTAATTTAAAATGACTAAATGAGTAAACGATTATTGAAAATAACACGCACATTACACAAAGATATTTATCAAGATATTCATGTAAATTGCAATAATTTAAATCTCAGATTCCAATTAGATATTTATATTTATTTATTTATCTAGATAGAATGTAGATACATAACTTGTATCTAGATAAACTGATCATGATACAGGCCAGTAGCCAAATCAAATTTTCAGGTGGGGCAAACCAATTTTAAGGGTAGCGATGTATATAAAAACAAAACATTTATGCAATTTTTAATTTATTTACACTGCTATTTCATTGAATGAACACAACTGTAATTTTCTATCGAATATCCATGTACACGATAGAATATTCTGGAAATTTACAAAGGAATTTACAATAATACATTTATTTTAAAATAAATAATACTAAGTATTAAAAATAAAACTTAAATTAGAGTTTATTTGAATAATTAAATGATGAACATAGGGGGTCGTGGTCTCAAAAAGACTGAGGACCTCTGAAAAGACATACCTAGGTACCTAAAAGCCTTTATAATATTTTTAATATTCTTAGAGTGTGCAAAGATTGGATTTATGGAGAGCAACGCCCCCTCTGATCTTTCCCCCACGTAGCTAAGGGGCCTGTCATGATATCACTCAACACTGGTAACATTAATTCTCGAGAGTGTGTATTTTTCACAGCGGTGAGTACAGGCGTACCTAACATACCGTCATTAAGAAAACTAGGAATCGTAAAAGTTTCGTAGGATTTAAAGTGTTTTTAAATGATATTCCCGAGGTCATACTCTTCGCTGCGCTCATCAACGACGACGACGACGACGACGACTCGTAAACTTTTCGTGTTACTTTTTAAAACGTCCGAAAACGAGACGTATATAATAGACATGAACTTTCCCGTTGAAACATACGTCTAATGTACACATTAGACAGAGTATAGGGTGAAAAAAAAAACAAGGCAATCTATATTTTGAAATTCCTAATCAGTGCATCGAATAAAAATATAGCATTTTTTTTTTATTTTTATTAAACTAATTGTTTTGATGGTAATGAAAAAAATATTGTCAACACTTAATTATAAGCTGAATTCTCATATAACGATGTAACATATTACACATTTAGAACATTTACAATTATTTTTGGCCCTGTTCAACACTGAGGAAAACCTCTTATTGGTGATACATGAGAAACTAAATCTAAAACTCCTAGATGTTAAATTATCTAATAATAAATAGTAAAATAACATAGTTGAGAAAAAAAAATACAAAACAAAACAAACGAAATAAAAATAAAATTGAATTGATTAAAATACAATTTTTAATTAAAAATAATACAATAGGTATGTAATTATAAATTCTAGGAAGAGTTTATTAATAAATGCATAATAATTTCAAAAATCTTGAATATAAGTTGATTTTCTTAACTATGTAATTAAAGCAACGTATATAACCATTTTTTTACTATTTTTTTTTTTTTTTAAATACATATAAATACGACATCATTTTCACTATTTTGGCATCACAGTGTTCCTTGGTGGTGTTGAAAAAAATTATTATCTATCTATGTTTAAATTTCTATAAAGTTTGGATCAAAAAATAATGGTTTCTGAGTCTTTATTGTCAAATTTCGGGTAGTTTAAAAAAAAATTGAAGAATTAAGATTTTCAAAAAATGACTCCTCTAAGCTACCAACTAAAGGCAAATTCGGTTTCAAAAAGTTTCTGATCGAAACTTTTGGACAAGTAAATTCATACGAAAAAGTGTTTACAGAAAAAAAAAATAAACATCATTGTAAAAACACTAGCTTTTTCACTTCGTTCAGAATCTAAAATAGCGTGAAACTTAATTTTAAATAAAAATTTTTAAAATAAAATAAAAAATTGTTATTGCTTTAAATCCATCATGTTTTAATATTAAAATAATATTTCTTGCAAAATTCTAACCTAAAAAAGATGTGTCGTGCTTTATTATTATTATTTTTTTAAATTTTAACCAAGCACCACGGTGGTGCCGAAATGGTGAAAATTATATCAAATTGTGTGATTATTCAACATACAATCGAATGATATTTTTTAATTATTACGCAAACTAATGACTTTTTTTTTTTCTCAGAAATTATTTTGCACCAACAATATTGAAAAAAAAAAAAAAAACATAAAATAAAGGTATGTTTTTATTTGATTCACTGATCAGGAATTTCATATAGATTACCATGTTTTTTTTTCCACCATGTCTATTCATTACAAATGTACTTCAGTCGTTTCGAACGTTTCTCTGGCCGGAATGAATTCCACAACATAACGAACCACCATTTTCTCTCGTTCGATACACATCATACGACGTATAACTTACTGCAATAACAAGACGCGTGTAATATTATTATAATACACCACAAAATTTGTATAGTCCACGTGCGTATTATTATTATTATTATATCATTTAAATTTCACTCAAACCGTTATTCGCTTTTTGTTATTATTATTATTATTATTATTATTATTATTTCGCGCCGCGTTTCGTTAAGACCAAACGTTACGAGAACGATAAATTGAAACGATCTTCGATGGAAATTATGTTAAAATATTCACGAAACATTCGCACACGAGTGATTTCACCACGACGCAGAGATAATATCGCGTGTGTACTGCGAGTACGAAATCTAGATATTGCCCATAATCAAGGGCGCATCCATGGAAATTAGCCGCCAAAGGAGGCGCGAACAATATTTTTATTCTTTGGTTTCATTAAGTGTTCGACTAGTATATTGTTTATGGAATTTTAGATTCTGAACGAAGTGAAGAAACTAGTGTTTTTACAATGACGTTTTTTTTTTTCTGTGTACACTTTTCGTATGGAAATACTTGTCTAAAAGTTTAGATCAGTAACTTTTTGAAACCGGATTTGCATCTAGATTGTACATTACAGAGGTCATTTACTGAATTTCTCAATTCTTCTTCTTTAATTTCTTTTTTTTTGGAAAAAACTACCAAAAATTTGACAAAAACGACTCGGAAACCATCATTTTTAGATCTGAACTATATGAAAATTTAAACATAGATAGAAAATAATATTAAAAAGATTTTGGCGCAAGAAAATTTTGAAAATGTGAAAAAAAAATGTTGTACTTTTTTCTAAAATTTTTTTTTCTCATTTATTTTTTATATTATTAACTTTCTTTGTTCAGAATCGTTTTAATGAAGAAATGATTTATCGTTTATTTAAAATTCAATACACCCGTCAAGAGAATCCCGCCCGACGAACGAAGTATGTCCGGCTTTTTTCTTTTCATATAGAAACCTAATTCGACAATTAATTTTTATTTAAGGGGTGATAGTTAGTTAAAATGTAATCTTGATTCACCGATTCACCAGCATTAATTTTAATCCATTGTTAGATATGTAATTAAAATATAAAAAATGCATTTTTTTTTAACATATAAAATTTTGAGTTCCTCTGATTTGATAGTTTTAAATTATTTAGAAAATTTAATGTTTCTCATTTCTAAGAATGAAATAAATAACTATACAATTTTGAAAAAAACTCATTTCCTTAATTACTTAAGTATATATATATATATATATAATATATATATATAACTATATTAATTAGAAATATAATTATAATAAACAATGTTGTTTAAAATCATACATAATAATCTAAAAATTGAAATATTATATAAGTTATAATTTAAAAAGTGACAAGTATTAGACATACGAAAAGTGTACACTTAAAAATAAAATAAACATTATTTTGAAAAAAGCCGGACATACTTCGCACCTTGGGTGGGATTCTCTTGACGGGTGTATTTAATTTAAAAGAAACGATAAATCATTTCTTCAATAAAACGATTCTGAACGAGGGAAGTTAATAATGTTAAAAAAATGTTTATTTATTCTTTTTATTTATTTTTTTCTGAAAACACTTTTTTTGAGTGGAAATACTTCCGACAAGCAAATTTTTAAATCAAAATTTTCCTCTTGATAGTACTTTCGAGAGATAATTTTTCGAAGTTTTCAATAATTTTCTTAAATCTTGGGAAAAACTATCAGAATTTTGATAAAAGAGACTATCTATTTTTAATCCAAATTTTATAAATATTTAAATATAGATAGACAATAATTTGAGGAATATTTTGGGGCAAGAAAATATTGTAAATGTAAACATTTTTTTCTCATTCATATTGTTTTGCATGTTCTCAGTAAAATAGTGAAATGTACAACTGGCTGAGTAATTTTTTTTTTTGTTGTTCTTATGATAATAAACTTTACAGTTTTTAATTAAAGTTGTCATTAATTAAAATTGTCAATACACCCACTTAGAGAATCCCACCCAAGGAACCAATGATACCCATACTGCGAGCTACTAGCTTTATTCACGATAAGTAATGGAAATAAAAAAAATATTCAAATAAACGTGTATAGTTCTATATTATAAATGCGTCGAATATTATATTTTGGAACGTTCAATTAAATATTAGTCTGAACAACGTGATATTTTGTAAGTTTTTTTTAACAGAAATTCAAACGATCGTTTAACACTTGTACTTGGAAACGTTCCAAAATATAACCTATACGCGAAAAGTATCCCCATCGATTACACACGAATTTAGTGTAAAATAAAATAAAAAAGTTTTAAATGATTTTCTATACAGAAATATACGTATTTATTCCGGCCACACACTTTGCAATACACAATAAACGAGTTTAAACAGTTTTAGTCGCTGCGCTCAAAATTAAAAAAATTCGATGAATAGAAAAATAAACACGTGTTAAACCACTATACAGCATGCATTTTGTAACTAATAAACGACGTGTACGTTTTTGCAAAACGAAATATTATTGCTATGGTGAATAATCGAATTTAAAAAAAAAAACGGACATACTTCGCACGACAGGTGTGATTCTCTTATCGGGTGTATTGAATTTTAAAGAAACGAGAAATCATTTTTTGAATTTATCATTCTTCTTTTTTGAAAAAACTACCCAAAATTTGATAAAAAATACTTGGAAACCATTATTTTTTGATCCGAACTTTATGAAAATTTAAACATAGGTTGACATTAACATGAAAAATATTTTAGCGCAAGAAAATTTTGAAAATGTGAAAAAAAAAAACATTTGGATATTTTTCTAATACTTTTTTTCTCTTTTAAATTTTTTTCCTTTTATTAATTAGATAAAAAAAGTAAAGTAAAGTTAAGTGAAGTGTAGTAAAGTAAAGGGAGTTAAAGTATAAATAAGAAAGCCGGACATAATTCGCACCACGGTTATTTTTCTCTCTTCGGGTCAGATACTCTTGATGAGTGTGTTGAAAATGACGACTATTATTATTTTAAACTCCGAACGAAATGAAGAAGCTAGTGTTTTTACAATGATGTTTATTATTATTTTTTTTTTCTGTGTACAACTTTTCGTATAGAAATACTTGTCCAAAAGTTTCGATCAATAACTTTTTGAAACCGGATTTGCCTCTAGA
>JAIPRM010015412.1:0-10163 GCA_025469315.1 Stegophylla sp. TES_Ste_2020
CAGAATTTTATGAAAATTTAAACATAAATAGAAAATCCTATAAAAAAGATTTTGGCGCAAGAAAATTTTGAAAATGTGAAAAAAAATTTTGGACATTTTTCGAACATTTTTTTTTTTCTTATATTATCAACTTCTTTCGTTCAGAATCGTTTTACTGAAGAAATGATTTATCGTTTCTTTAAAATTTAATACGCCGGTCAAGAGAATACCACCCATCGTGCGAAGTATGTCCGGCTTTTTTTAAATTGATTTTGCGACGATGAATGTTATTCCGTCCGAAAAGACTTTTACAGCGGGTAAAAAAAGGATAGACGTTGATTGAAAACCGTGAACTGAAATAAAGCAAAGAATTAAAATACTTTATCGCGGCGAATCGTTCGAACTTCGGTAAAAACTCGTTGTCGAGTAGTTGGGGAGCATCTTGAAACTGCGTCGAATACGTTCAGTGGCCATCGTGAGTGGAGGGGGGAGCTTGTAATAACTAATAAAGTAAGGGTCCCCAAATATTTCTGGCTACGTAAAACATTTTTAAATGTCGCCGATCCATCCCCCCTTCATTGTTAACTTTCATAGAATTTGAATATTTTCGTAAAGTGCATTTTAATTACCATTCAAGTGATGTTATACAAAATAAATAATAAACTCTTATAATAAGCAAAAATGTATGTGTCAATGTATTTTTTTTAATATAATCATAGCAACAAAAGTATTAATCATTTGATATCGCTCGCTTTAAATTAAATTTTCACAGTTTAAACCAACAAGTATGACTCGTAGATCACACAGATTCTAAAATAACCCTTGAACCAATAAGTCTGCTCTGGCGTGACCACGTTTATAAAGCTTTTTAAAAATTTAATATTTCATATTACTGTTATTATTATTATTATTATTATTATTATTATCATTACTATAGTAATTGCCTAGCACGTGGAAAATAATAATTGACACGGACAGATGGGGCTGGCAATACGGTGGCGAGACGTTTACGCTCTTTTGCATTTTTGACGTTTTTCAAAATAAACACGACGTAGGTATTATGTAGTCATTTCTCTCTTTCTCTCTCTCTCTCTACAATATCATAATAATAATAATATTCGCTCGTTTGGAATAATACGATCAAGTGATATACGTATACACATACCCTATAGGTATAATAATAATAACGATAATATACGTATATATTTTTTTTACGTTACATATTATTATTATATGTTTTATTGCATAGGTATACAACAACAGCAATGTTGACGACGAAATAATACGTTACGACGTGCGACTCGAATCGTTGACGTTTTAGACATGGTCACTGCAGCTATCACTGCACTCTATATACGATAATATAACATTATGTGTGTAATAATAATTGGATTCGTTATTGTTATTTTTTTTTTTTTTTTTTTTTTTTATGAAATCAAAGGCTCGCGTACGGGACAAATCACACTCACTCGTAGTGATGTGCCACTAGGAATATTCCCGGGAATAATGAATATTTCCAAAACTCTCAGAAATAGGTATTCCTGTATTCCGCCGAGCACGCGAAATTAAAATGTTATTTTCTTGGTCAATTTAAAAACCAAAATGTCAGAAACAGTAATGAATTAGGGTCCAGATATTTATGCAAAAACATATTTTTAACGAACGTATGCCGTTTGATGTGAGTAAGAAGAAATGTTTGCGATTCATAACGTATAGAAAATCTATCAAAGAACGTTTTTTTTTTTTTTTGCATATTAATGCATATTTTGAATTCAGAAAATATTTTAGCTTATGGTACATTTATCTAAGAATATTTCTGCTATATTATTGGATTATTATAATATATTATTGAATATTAGAGAATTCAGAGTATTTTTCAGTTTTTAGTGGCCATTACGCGATAATTTCCTTTCATAAATTGTTCAAATAGGTTTATATACAGTTATACTAAGGCCACAACAATAGCAAGGATACAAATAATAGATTCGATTATTACGATTATTACGTTTTTATTTTTTACGAGAATATTTAGGGAATATTGAGACCATTTTGAAAGTATTTCGTCAATTTTTACCGGCAAATAAACATCATAATATTTCAAAACGTTCTAAGAGGATAATACAAACTCCGGGCTCTATTAATCATAAAGCACCTCTTGAAAACCAATAAATCGTTTACGCGTGCGCTCCACTGTGTTGCGAGTGAAATGTACTCGCACATTGCGTTACGGAGGACACTGCGAATATAACGCTTTAATAATACAAGTCATAAATATTATTAAATAATACACTTGCCCACGGCGGAGTTTGACGTTTGTTGGTTTTCGGTCTTATCACCCGGTCGAACCCGAGCCGGTTCGCATATTATATTATATTAGGTATTTATCAACACTCTGGTCGCATACGCAGCAAACTTCTTATTTAGCACGCGATAATTATTTACGTTGGAAAAAACTACTGGCGGGCGTTTGTATTTTTTTTTTAATTTGTTTTTACTTCATCCTATGCTACGTATAACCTAAATAATTTCACACACAATACTGTATTGTACCAGATCACGCGTAGTGCAGTTTACAATTATTTCATAAAAATACAATTTTAACAAAAAGACAATAAATACCTAATAATATATTTTACAAGCACTCCACTGCAGTTTTACCGCAATTATATAATTTCGTGAAAAGATCTGCCACAAGTGTTTTTCGTGTGAAGTATATTATTATAATGTATGTACAAACAAACGTATGTGTTCTCTCGAATACCACAATTTTTATAGTTAAATCTACTATTCTCTTCGCCCTTTTTTCAAATTTTTATTAAGTCGACTTCTTTGCGATTTTTTTTGTGTGGAAAATGCCTCAATTACTTTTTTTTCTTAATCCTCCTCAGTGATGAACAAAAAAAAAAAAAAAACCCCTTTAGAAGACCAAACAAACCGATAACTTCTCATAATGTATTCAAAGAGAGCGGAATAAAAAACGTGGACCGCAAACTGAGTTTCATGTATACTTTTTTTTTCCAAATAAACTGGGTTCAAAAGAGGTTATATATTATGTAAACTGAGTTTCAACTGTCTACAAGTATACGTATTTAAATGTGTCTATACGAAATACCTTGTGTATAGGAATTTAACTATATACCTACCTACGAACTTTACAACACATACTTTTTCTCGTACTTTTCAAACATGTTGTTTGCTTCCGATATTGCTGCTTTCAAAGGCGTTATTGTCATTGTAATCATACCACCGTCTATAATTTTGGCAGAGTTTTGAATATCTTATAATAAATGTATTCTACGTGGGAAACGATCAAAACACATTCTTCTGATGAAATTTCTGAATTTTACACTTCACCGTTGAAACGGTTTTCATATAGGTAAATCTATAGATTATATTATATCATTCGTAATTAAATACATATTATTATACTGTTCACGTAAACGAATTAACCAACGCCAAGGAAAATAATAAACGTTTAAAAGAAACCACTGTGTCGGCAGTAGTACTCAATATCATATTAATTTACTCTCGAGTTCGTAATAGAAATCTCGTAAGTTATATAATATTATTAACATCAACATTATTATTATCATCATCATCATCGTCATCAGTTTTCTTTTTTTCAATTCGACGTCGCCTTTTCGATAGAATATTATCTTTTTAATATGTGTTCCGGTCAGCCGTTTGCGCGTGGGAATGATAAGTGCCTCGTCGTACACGCCGAGTCATACGACAATACGATGAATATAGCGCTATCGTGTTCACGCGACGACGAAATAATAATAATTCGCATAATATATTTTATAAGGTTGTCGGTTTATCGCGTTTCCCCCTCACCCAGTCTACAATTCAGAGTGGGGGTTTATCTCTTTGACGACGTCTCTTATTCAGAGTGTCCTCCGTTCCTTGTAACATATCCACGCGTATGTCGATCTCTCGCTCAGTTCCAGACTTTTATTGTATTGTACACACACAAGCATACTCGGGCACGTGAGCAAATTCCGAATATGCACCGTGAGCCTCAACCCCAATTCGCTTTTGAAATTTCGTTACTATACTTTATTTCGAAAACTGAATTATTACAGAGACTTTTCTTGTTTGAAAACTCAAGATCACATTTTATTCGTTATAGAACAATCGCAATAGTTTGACGACATTTTAATTTTGATTTAAGTATAAATCACGCTTTCTATTTAAGCAAGCACACTTTGTGTGTTCGATTAAAAACAGGAGATAAGGGGCGCATACTTCGGGGTATCACAGGATACCAATAAATGGTGGCTCTATTTTTTTTTTTTTTTTTTTACTTAGTACACTTTATTTATTTATAATTGGTTTTTAAGGTTAGGTTGTTCATCCGAGGAACATTGCCAAAACAGCCATGTTATAGCGAAATTCGGGTTGCCTGAAAATTTGGAAGCCCTGAAATGGCGCGCCCTCCATATGCGCGCACGTACCTACGCATTCCAAATCTGCGTACAATACAATATAATATTATATAACGCGTAATAATGGCTGCATTTTGACTTTGGCCAGCTGGAAAACGTTTTCGGTTCACGAGAGTTGGGAGGTCTGTTGACGCGCGCACGCGCAAAATACGCGAAATATATATATTATATTTAACGACAATGGTGTCTATACATACATAATATATAATATTATAAACGTATGTGTACAATATAATAATATATCGTATTATTATACGACGAGACCGTAGGTTGCTGCGGGAATCGATTCACGAGCGCGCGTATAGTGTGGTGCGTCCCGTCGCGCGCGGAGAGCGTTTCCTCGGATTCGTGCTCAAAAATGGACACTGTAGTGACAGTGGAGTGCGCACGTGAGTGCGTTATATTATATTATTGTATTTTGTACATACGGAGTGTTCGATGTGTACGCGGTACGAAAACCCGTGTACTCTACGCACTGGGTGCGACCAAAACGGGTTTTTTGGGGGTCTGAACCCCCCTCGAATAGTGTTTACGGAAATTTCATTCTACGATTATTGGAAAAAAAAAAATTCGTTTTCATTATAATAGGTTATAACGGTAGGTACTTTAATTCAAATCATGATTAAAATAAACATAATATTTCAAGTTTTTATGAAATATTTATTTCAATTACAGGACAACCATTATGAATTATAATAGGCAATAAGACATCTACTCAAAACCAATAAGTTTGTTGCTCAAAGTCTAATCAATTTGTCACGTGAATATCAAAGACTGCTTTCCATTTTAATGAAACTTAAAATGTGCTTCGAAAATTCACATATTCAAATGTTCTAAATTTCAGTTATGTACTGCACTAAAAAAGTGAACTTGGAGAAAAGGCGATTATATTTTGAAACATGAAATTTTTATTTAGATGATTTTTATTTAACTGAATGGTTTTTTTTTTTTTTTCACGTTAATAATAACTTTTTATTTAAATAATTGCATTTGTAATTTATTGGGAGACATTCCCCTTGAAAAATCCTAGTTGCGCCACTGACTCTGATGTGTAAAAATGTTACCGTACACGTCAAACACTCTGTATTTACATACGACACTCGTCGTATTCCGAAGGTAATACGGGAGGAGTACTACGTGTAGGTAGTAGTAGGTGGCGCCACACCTGGACAATGGAAAAACGACCGAGGAAATACGTACTTATATACGAGTTTTATTATATCGGTCTGCGGGCGGTAGACGACCGCGACTGCTAGATTTTTCTCGTGATTTACCGCGATGAAACAACCCCTGTCTGGAAATTAATTTTTTATCCGATCCGTCAGTGCCCGGGAGCATTCCTTGACGGCGACGCACGACTCGGCCGCCGCCACCATCACGTGTATTTTGTTGTATTGTTGACCGCGTGCGACGCGACACGGTCTGCTGCGCATCGATGATTACGATCAAGTCGTTTATTTGCCTCACACTCGTCCGTCTACGCGATAACACACTTACAGGTGATTGTTTATGCGGATCTAAGACATGCCATTGCGGTTGGGGTAAAACGCCTGATTTTTTTACACTTAAATGAAACCACCAAAGCTGATAAATATTAATTATTATTATTATTATTAGTTGTATTGTAGATTCCGAGTGGAGTAAAGAAGCAAATGGTTTTACCAGGGCTGTAAATCAAAATCAACCTGAACCTGTAACATCAGTAAAAATCATTGAAATCCATATAACCCAAATGTCTGAAATGACTTAACATAACCGAAAAAAAAAAAAACATTTTTTAAAAAACAAATATCATTTTTATTATTTTTTCCTTTACATTTGTTTTAATATTTATTATTTAAAACATTCTAACCCAAACAAATTAACAACTGAATAGGAGTGGGAATAAGAAATACATAATACTATTGAACAAAAATGGGGTGATACGAAAGGGTTTCGCGGGGAGGTCATAAGTGCGTACCTGTTATTAGAAAAGTAAATACACGTATACACAGCCGACGTGCGAGCGATTGAAAATAATATTACCGTTTGAGGGTGTTTTGTGATAAAATATAAAACACAAAACTAATTTTCGGTATTTATTCCTACGAATTTCAGTGTATTTATGACTGCTATGTATTCTGTACGGCGACGTCGTGTTTCGGAAACGTTGCGTGTATACGAGTCGAATCAAAAGTGGTTTACTGCGATATTATTGTGCCGTACATAATTTTGAAAATGCTAATAATGAAAAATAAATAAATCTATTTTCGTGTCATTTGATTTGAATTTGATATTTTAAGGCACCAAAATAATTTAATCACCGTGGTAAAATTGCAGGAAAACATGTTTCTATTCCCATTAATCACCCCACTGAGTGAGACCCAACTAGGTATATGGTTGTAAATCTAAAAATCATCACTGTTATGTCATGAAAAAGTAAAAGATTCTAATAATATTACAAAATCGCTACATCCAATGAAGGTAAATATTTTGTTTGATGATTTCATCGAATCTTAGAAGAATATTATAGGTTAAGTGGCAAATTCTAAAACACAATCTATTTGTTTAGATTTTAAGATCATTATTCTGGATTTATCGCGAAATTATCGCAGATGATGATTGTTGTTAAAAAAATTAAGAAATTTTAAACGCGTTGAACGACGGATGAAGTCTATTCGCACACTCATTCCGTCAATATTATGATAAATATTATAATATGTATGTTGTAATGCACGCGCCATATTATTATTAAAAGCACGCGAACTATTCGTTATAATATATTATAACATACACACAAGTACCTGGTACACTTCATCGGACGAGAGCAACACGTGTCCATATACGTATATTATAATAATATTATACGACCCGGAGTACTCGCGATAAACACTCTGTAATACACACATGTTCATATTATATATACTTATGTATGTAAAGACGACGAATATAAAATAAGGTTAGGTATACGTATTATATTATAAGGCATACTCATACGCGTGCGTAATGAATTAATAAATTGCAGCAGCGTATTATATACGTATAAATAACCCGTTTTCTGCTATGCGGTCGTCGTGATACCGTTTTTTACAAAACACTAGTACTGCAGATTTACAGTATGGAATGTACTTGAACGTGTATATATACCGATGAATAGAGTACAAACGCATAATGCACAAAATAATAATAATATACGAATATTACTTTGTTCACTCAACAAATATAACACAAACTTACTAGGTAGTTCGTAAGAACACACAAAAATATACATCGAATCCGAACGATCTATAAATAGTCTTAAAAGGACATTACACCAGGACCACGTGTTGTTTCAGTCGTATCTATTGAGACAAGTTGAGATATATTATAATATAATATATTATGAAGCTATGCATATACATATTATATGATATGCGTACCTGTTCTGACGATTCCGACAGGAATATTTCGTGTATTTTCAACGTGAAATTGTTATATTGTCTTTACGAGACGCCCCCTGTATACACGTACAAACGATTTTTTGTTTCGAAACGCAGGATATTTGAAACTCACATCACGTCCAGAGCTTTATACTATGGGCACAGGGTGAAAACACAAAAGCGCGAGCGCGCACACACAGGGCGAGTGGTGATTCTGTCATACTTTGATATATTGCAATGGAATTCGATTTCAAAAACGCATTCCCCGGTGGCAATTCCCTCGTCATCGTGAAGTATTGTTATTAATGATCACGAAACGATCGTTTATAATTTTTATATATATATATATTATATATAATATATATCATATAAAAAAAATCTTTGGTAGTAAGAAACAATTTTGGGGGGCGAAAATCGCATACATGCATTCATATCCTAAAATCATTAGAAAAAAAACGTCCGACCACTACATACTACTCCTCCCTCAAGACCCTAGAAATTCAGTTATCTCGGGCGCGCGAGAGTGCCACAGCGAGCAATACCTGTAGGATGACGATCCCTTTTTAATGTATCTCCTAATTTTTACGATTCGGCCACTATACTTTTTGATGACTTGGAACTTTTATCGCCGTTAACGACCCGTCTAAAAACCCCGACTAACGCTAAACCGTTCTAATGTGTTCTGCAATTGCTTTCCCGTGTGTGGTGTGTACTCAGTGTCGAGATTTGTTATACGTTTTTAAAATAAAAGAACATTCTTTCCTCACATTGAATTCGTCGCGAACGCGATTTGTTTGCTTTTTAATTCTGTTTCTCTCTCTTTGCCCGGTATGTATCACATGAATATACCGTGTCGGAACATTTGTCATTGAGTCGACCGCATCGGCTCACTCGATGGAACAAGTAAAAATAAAAACAAAAACGTACACAAAATAATGACCGATAAAACATTCGTTCTTTGTTATTATTATTATTATTACATACGCGGCGCGCGAATGTATTCATAATATAATATAATATGCATTGGGAGTCGACATGAACCATTTATGAATAATGAATTACTACAGTAGAGAGAATACTGTATACAAGTGGTACGATTCATGGACGTGGGTATCGTGCCGTGAATAAGATGTTCGGTCTCAAAGCTGGTGCAGTTTATCTCGAACGACTATAACGTTTTTCTTTGCTCATACATTAGCTTTGTACGTTTACGTCGTGCGTGTGTGTGTGTGTGTGTGTGTATCACGGAACTTGTATTATAATGTGATCCCCTGTATGCGAGGGGATGAAATGAATCGTCTTCATCTGTACAAACAAACCATCGAGAGCACAGTGCAGATAAAAAAATATCATACTATACGTCTTATAATACAAAACCGGTGATAATGGTTGCTATTTGTTTTCAGCGGCATCAATTTAGTTTTTAAATAAGGGTGCCAAAATTTAAGCTGGTTAATCAATTTCTTTTTTTATTGTCAGGCCAAAAACCATCTAAACAAATTAGTTAACATATTTTATTGAAATTATAAATGTTGAAGTTTTATATTGAAAAAAAAAAACCATCCCTTAACTCTCAGATACGTCGTTGATAATTAATAATTTTCGCTGTTAATAATGATTAACGACATAAATATATTTGACATAATATTTACGTAATATATTAATATATTATTTGATAATAACAACGAAAAAAAAGGCATCCATTATTTGTTGGACTGAAAAAAAGGATGAAACTCTTTTCGGCCAGTACATTTTTCGTTAAAATATACTATACATAATTTTTCGAACCACTTCTAATAATTTTCAACAGTATCACACGTAAGTCGTTATAGGAGTGATATTAGATATATCACTTTTATGTACTTATAAGTACAAACATCAAAAACAATGATATCTATGAGGACGATATCTATACTTAGTTTTAGTAAGTGCTTTCCTCTATTACTTATAAAAATTTCTGCCATTTGGCGTTTCATTACCGAAGTGTCCCCACGTTGCACAGCAAGTTAATTATTGCACGAAACGGCATCGCCAAAATAGCTAAACAACTATTAAAATTGGTTCCTAAAATATTGGATAGTACATTTTAACGAAAAATGTATTGGCCGAAAAGGGACAGTGGCCGAAAACGGAAAGGTACATTTTTGCCGAAAAGTGTGATGCTCGAAAAAAAAATGCCGACATCGAAAGGATGCATTTAATATAATATACCAGCGGTTCTCAAACTTTTTTGCTCACGGAGCACTTAATATGTTAAAAAAAATTCACGGAGCCCCAAAACCAGGATTATGAATTTTGAATCACAACTCATGGAAATTATGTTTCAAAGATTTTCTAT
>JAIPRM010015413.1:0-10162 GCA_025469315.1 Stegophylla sp. TES_Ste_2020
TTCAGAATCGTTTTACTGAAGAAATGATTTATCGTTTCTTTAAAATTTAATACGCCCGTCAAGAGAATACCACCCGTCGTGCGAAGTACACCCATCGTGCGAAGTATGTCCGGCTTTTGTTAGTTTTTTTTTTACATTCAAAGTTTTTTTAGTGAATTTTAAGGTTTAAAATATGTTTAAATTTATTTTCATGGCTTTTTTTTTTTATATAATAATAGAGGTTTGTTAAAACTGTTAACTATATGGATGTCAGGATAGTAATAATAATAATAATAAAAAAAATGTTTGACAATCATAAGGTTCAACAGAATATTTTTCTCTATGTCATAAACTCGTTAGTTACAACAATACTAAATGATATTAATTTCCCTTATGGGCCACACAATTTACCTTGTGGTCCCAATTAAGCACATTTAATGAAAATGCTATTAACGTACCACTAGGGTTTTATTGTAATTAATTCTAGCACCGAGATTAAATTTTTTTCACCTGAAGTTACTAAATACAATATTATGAAAAGAGAGACGCAATGCGGGTCCGATCTCATTACACACCCATGCGGGCGCACAAAATATTAATCTTCATAGGGGATAGCTTCACGTAATAATCTCATTCTAGTCATTCTAGACTCGACACTTTTGCTGTTTTTGTTTCATGCTCATATCATTTTTATTTTTGTTTACAATTAATAGCGTTAGATTAGAAAGAGAATATTATATTAATGTTTATTTTTAAATGACTCGCGGACAGGAATATTTCGACTGGGTGTAATTTTTCACCTGAATTTTTGGCATCGAAAGACTTATATTTTTTATAAGAGTGTTTCGTAATAATAATTTAACTCGTCACCTCACGTTTCGTCACCTACACAAACTATTTTTTTATTTATTTATTTTTTCTGTATATACCCTACATTCGGCTCTGAAAGACAGAGAATAACGTAATGTGGTGACAAGTTATTATTATTTTAATAAGTTATATCTATAGCGATAATAAACTCGTATTTCATTTTTTTTTTTCTTAGCAAATACTATTTAATGTATTTATAAGTACGAATATATTAAAATAATTTTTGAACTGTTCATTTAATATTTACTAAAGCAATATTGTCAAATTATTCATTTCTACAATATGACATTATAAATACAGCATATAAATAATATATATGAAATCTATGTGGAATAATATTTATGTCGTGTATTTAAATTGGGAAACTGCAGTTTAAAATAAATGTTTAAAAAAATTAAATATTTATGCATTGAATCAAATTTTTTTGTGAGTTTTGATGTTTTTATGATTATAAATTAATGAAAAACTTCAAATTTTTTTATTATTGTTATATATTTTTTATTATATAAGATAAACAACTATTATTTTAAAATTTAATAATATCCATGGCTGCAGTAGGTATATGTATAAAAGAATATTTTTTTCTGGGTTTTATCAAACAATACCATTATCAGTATTGCCAAAAAAGAAGTGAAATTTAATTTATACAAATATTTATGCTTAAATATGTTATACAATAAATTAGGCATCAAAAATGCGTGGCTCTCGTAGCAACTTTATTTTACCCACAAAAAGTTGATAAATATTCTCGATGTGTTCAATAATATTTTAATGTTACGATTATCCATAATTAAAAAAGTAAAGTAAAGCAAAGTAAAGGCAAAAAAGCCGGGCATACTTTACACCACGGATATTTTTTTCCAAAAAAAAAAAAAAATTTAAGAATTGAAAAATTTAAAAAATGACTTCTCTAAAGTACCATTGAGAGGCAAATCCAGTTTTAAAAAGTTACTTATCGAAACATTTGGACAAGTAGATCAATACGAAAAAATGTTCACAGAAAAAAAAAATAAATAAAATAAAAATCATTGTAAAAATACTAGCTTATTCACTTCGTTCGGAATCTAAAATGTTAAAGTTGAGTAATAAATATAAATAATATGTTTAAAAAGAACGTACTTCGAGTACTACTAAATTATTTATTTAATAACATAATTCTGAGCAGAATTTAAGTTTATTCAAAACTACTCTTTGGAGGGGATTAGCCCCCCTAGCCAACCATTGAATACGCCTCTGCGTCATTTTCGACTCGCCCATCAAAAGTATCTGACCCAAGGAGCGAAGAATATCCGTGGTTCGAAATATGTTCGGCTTTCTTGCTATACTTAACTTTATTGATCTTTGGTTTACTTTACTTTACTTGGTTTTCTTTTCTTTGCTTATTTTTGTTTTATTTAACTTTATTTAAAGTTACTATACTTTATTTTATTTTACTTTATTTTTTTTCTAATAGATAAAAAAAAAGGGGGAATAAAGATTAATGAGAAAAAAAATTGTTAGAAAAAAGTATTCAAAAATTTTTTTTCACATCTTCAACATTTTCTTGTGTCAAAATATTCTTCATGTTATTTTCTATGTTTAAATTTTCATAAAATTTGTATTAAAAAAGATAGTTTTAGGGTCTTTATTGTCAAATTTCGGGTAGTTTTTTCCAAAAGAAAATTGAGAAATTGATAAATTTGAAAATCGCTCTCTTTAGAGTACCATCTAAAGGCTATTACAGTTTCATAAAGTTGCTGGTCGAGACTTTTGGACAAGTATTTCCATACGAAAAGCACACAAATTTTCACAGTTTTTCCTCGTATTTGGAAAAATTATTGATAAATTTGAAAAATGACCTCTCGAAAGTTCTATCAGGGTGTGATTTTGGATCTAAAAAGTTACTGAACGAAACATTTTGGACAAGTATTTTTAAACGAAAAAGTGTTTCCAGACAGAGTAAAAATTAAATTAAACATCATAGTAAAATCATCAGCTTCTTAGCTCCTCACAGAATCTAAAAAAAATAAATATTTAAAAATTTAGAAGAAATTTTATATTGCTTGAATCTTTAAGTTTTTCTCCAAATTTTATAACAGTTAAGTAATTCCCAATCTTTTTAATTATGAATTTGTCTAATTAATTATGGGCAATAAGAATAAATACCTACACCTTTGATCTCGGTAGTGGGAATTAAGGACCTACAAAAACGAAATAATCACGTGTTAAATTAAAACAAAATGACGGGTAATGTCTTTACTTTAATACAGTTGCAGTATTCTAATTTTATACACAACCTGCACATTATAAATGTGCGTTCATACTTTCAAATCTCGTATAGCACGTCAAAAACCACATCAGGTTGTCTTCACGTCTAATTAGTGTTATTCCGGAAATGGCGATGTTTTGAATTTACACGCGTCGCGACGAGGGTGGTGTCATCGTGACCAGCGCGTAAATTTCCAAAGTGACCGCGTCGTGAAGTATACGCATACAAAATATATGTTATATGTATTACACCGATAGAACTGGACGACATAAATGGCGGTGTGTCGCGTGGCTTTTTTTTGTTTATTTATTTTATATTGTTTTACGAGCCAGTAACAACGGAAAAACCGAAAAAAAAAAAATAATAGTAAACGTAGACGGGGTGGAAATTCTCGGCGGCGACGGCGGCTTCGGCAACGACTTATACGCGGTGCGCGCCGGGATGAGAGGAAAGTGTACGCGGTGGCGCCAAAATGCGAGATTTATGACGTTGTGCGAAGAGGACGGCGGAGTCTGGAATACAACCGTGAGCACGTCGGCGGCGGGAAAAAGAAGAGAGAGAGAGAAAAAAAAGACGTAAACGGAAAATAAAAATTTTTCGTTCTCCGATCGATTTTTCCGCGCTCGTTCCCATTATTGTCGCGCCCTCCGACGCGTCGGTGGAGCCGGCGAGTAACGGCGGCGGCGTCTGCGGCGCGGCGGCGGCGGTAATACTCTACTCGCACACGCGCACACCATGTGCACCGCATAAAATAATAATAATAATAATAATAATATGAATCGCTGTTAAATTGCATAATAATAATCCGGATTAAGGTTTCGATAAAAGTAACATTCGGCGCGTCTCAGGTGACTGGGTGTCGGCGGCGGTCGGTGGCTGTGGGGTCGAAGCTTTTAATTGTATACGTATACATCATATATTGTATAAATATATATACGTATATAAACGCGTATAGGGGTGGACAACAAAACAGCCGCGCGTCATATGGGGGACGAAATAAATTAGATACATGTATAATACGTATATATTATTATGAACGTCATACAGTTGTGTATCGCTCACGCCGTATGCCCCCGCAGTCGCCGCGCTCCTTGTCGTCGTCGTATATGCTCTTCGCGAGTATTGCACACGCTCATGCATATATATATATATATATATATATGTACTACGGTGTATCGGACGCGATGGATTATAGACGCGCGCGCGTGCCGCCCCCTTTTTTTCCTATTTTTATTTATTATTTTTTTTTTCGCCTACGTACGTTTTGTTCGCTCGCCCGCGGGAACCGTTGCAATAACAAGTACCCATTGTTTGGCTGTCACGCACGGCTCTCTCTGCGGCGCGGCGCGCGCGCGGGGGGCACTCCTTCAATGCGCTACCGCTGCCGTTGCCGCTGCACCCCATCAAAAACTTACCCCCGCGGCAATAAGCACACACCGCACCACTCCGTTCATATGCACGTAATAATATGTATGCGCCGCCGCTACCGGAGTTACCACGCCGTGAGAAATCTGTGCCCGCCGCCGCCGACGTCCGACCGACGGACCGTGTGTGCGGTATATACCCGCCTTCGCGTGATGTAGTAGTGGTGGCGGCAACGGCGGCCGACCGGTCCGGACACCGAACATACAAAGTCTCTTATTATTATTATTATTATTATTATTGTTTCTTGGTCACACGTTGTCGAGTCGACGACCTACCGCACGAACCTCGTGATTGTGAATATTTTGTGCTCATCTATAATGGACTAAGGCTAGTTGGGACTTACAGGAGTTAGCATGTTTTTCAAAAATCATTCAAAACATAGCCAAGCAATGTAGAAATGCTTTTCTTAACATCAGGAGTTGTATGCAATACTCTTTAATTTGCATATTTTGCATATTTAGCTCTTTTTTCAATATAAGTGCATATTTCGGTTATATTTGAATTTTAAGTGCATATTTCACATATTTTTCAATATTTAATTTGAGTTTTCTTGATATTGGAAAATGTTTTACTTATTTTTTAGCATTTTTGTATATTTTTAGAGCATAAATGCATGCATATTTTAAGTTTTTTTAGAGCTATAAGTCCCTAGCCCTAATAATGACCAACAGAAAAGCTATGGTTCTAATTCGAGGAAATATGTATCTAGTATATCTACATTCTACATGTATATTAGCATACATAGTACTCATAAATCGTCTGTAGAAAAAAATGTATTATTTGCCAGTATATTAAGAAAGTTCAGTAATAATCCACCTTAATATCATGTAAAAATGTTTAAAATGTATTAAGGTATCGAATTTATAGAACTCTCATCGTTCTAATTTACTGTAAAATATCCACCCTATCTGAATCTATTTACTATTTTTTTAAAAAACTCTTAAGATAAGAAGACTGGCACAATAATAAAGATAATTGAAGGTAACCATAATGTGTAACCGTGATGTATTTATATATTTTTTATTTGATTCTCCTTGATCCTTAAAACCATACTTTCTGCGCTGACGAGATTGTTTTTCTTATGCACTCGAGATGCGTTCGCAATTGTGTACAGCGCCTTTGTCGCACTCATAGTGGCTGATGCTGCAGTTTATATGAATTATATCATTATAATAAACCCGCACGCGTACACAATAATTTATAGTCCATTAATTACACACTAACTAAACGGTGTGATGTTACAGTGCTCAAAGCACAAAATTCACACGTGTATAGTGAAAAAACGGTTATTTGTTAAACCGTGTAAAGGTACACTGTAGATTTATAGCGGTGAATTGCCGCATCCAGCAATATTTTATAATCGTTTATTTCAAAGTTACATCGATGTTTAGAGTGTATAATATTATAATCCAAAATATATGTACATCACATAAGTGTATTAGACAAATTTAATATATAAATTATTTGTTTTCGAGATACTGCTTCTGAAGTGCAATTTTCAACACGTTAATCATAATATAATGTTGAGAGTACCTATATTAAGATTAAAATAATTTATCTAGATACAAACATATTTTTAAATTGGGCGTTATTTAATTTTATTTGTCTGATACGTTAAATAAATAAATGCACTGGCCAGTTGCCCGGCCACAGCTAAAGTACAGATGATTTTTCCATGAATTAATTAACTAAATTTTCCGGATCGTAAAACACGTAGAAAAAATCCTACGTTACAAATAACAGGAAAAGTAAACTTGAAAATGGGCGTAGTTAAAAATCTCACCCAACATTAGGTTTATTGTAATACTTTTCTTTTCATATCTTTTTTCCACTGAAATATTATGCGAATTAATTACAATCATATTATGTAATGAAGACACGCTGAAAGAAAATTATTTTTGATGTATGGTAAATTAACCGCCGTGTTACCACAATTGTAAATTCTCACAAGCGTTACAATTAATGCAGAACATTACATTTAATTAATGATCGTTTATTTAGATAAATGTGTATACCTTGTTGAAATACTTGCCTAAATTGTACTGTATATACAATGTAATCTAATAAAACCAAGTAGAACTCCAATATATCTTAGTAATTATTCAAATATATGTAATTATTATTATTCAATTCCTGGTTGTTTTCTACTTGATCGGTAATGAAATGTATTAATACAAAATAATTATTCATTATTATATTATTATTTCTAATAATTTATTTTGTTTTGATTTTTCAGGTAAGTCCATGTAGCTTATATATGATTGATGTTCAAATCAGCGATAGTCAAAATAACATTCAGGTAAAAATATGTATTATCCTTCTAACTAAGCAAGGAATATTTAAAATTAAAGTACACGATAAATTAGTTCATCTTAATTATATTATTATTTTTTGGTTTGTTGACATGTATTCAATTGTTTTTTCAAGTATAAAACTATCGTTTTCTATCAGACAATAAGTCTTTTAGAGCATCTTTTTTCCTTTAGTGCAGCAGATTTTTTTTTTTTAAATGAATTTTATTTAGTAAATAATGCACTTTTTATTGTACGCATACGTTATGTGCTTATGCAAATCGTTGCAGTTTTAAAACCAGTAGTGAGTTTGTATTGTCGTTGTCGGGCCGATCGTTAACCCCGTTTCCTGAATCCTCACCCCATACAAAGCCAGTCGGTAATTTACCTTTCGGATAAACCATCTGTCGACTTGTGCTCTATCATATATATATGCATATGCGTGTGCGTGTGCGTGTGTGTATTTCTCTCCGGTTCCTATACACACTTGAAGTTCCCCCCTCTCTAATTCTCTATTATGGTTCTCTTCACTATACCTACGTGTTCCACACCCAATCTCCGGTCAGCGCTCTCATCATATTATCGCATATCGCATATATATATATATACCTACACAATCCTTTGATTTTAAACACCGCCGAAAAAGACTATAGCGTTGTAGTTTCAATAGTAATATAGTTGTAATATACTTTGGAAGTAGTATGGTATAAAATATAATATATACGCATAGTAACGAAATAAATTTTTCCGAAAGTGCCTCAGTATGCGTTTTTTAACGACCCGTTACGAAAATAGAATTTATGCCAACCCAGTGAAGGTGGTGCGTCCGAGAGGCGTCGTAAAAACCACTGCTGGCGGCACGAAGAAAATAAAACATTTCGCGGTCCGGACGTTAAAACTAAACGCAGAAAATAAATAAATAATTATAAATGTATACACATACATATTATTATAGTGGTCATTAAAATATGCTCACAGGATAGGAGACTGCGGTGTACAATAATCGAAATTGCGCACGCGACAGGTCTTTATACCCTAATTAATCATACACTTCGGAGATTATTTTACGTCACGGTGCCAACCGGCAATGGTCGCACTACAAGAAGTTTATAAAAAGATACAATTTTATGCCGACCAGGCTATTTGAAAACATTTACCGTAAATGCAATAATTATTATGCTTGTTGGAAACGTTTTCTGAATAATTATATTCAAACCTCACGGTTGACAAAGTGAAAAACCACGTCAATGCCAAAATTATTTTTTTTACTTATACCCTACTGCAGTCTGTAATTAACAATTTAAAACCTCATTCAACTATGTAGGTACCTAGGTAATAGATATTATTATATATAAAATACACGTTCGCCATTGAATCTTTTTACATTTTCGTATAATAAGTAGTTGCAAAATTTCAGGCTTTAAACAAATATTAGAAATATATATTTACCTACGTTATTTTATTTAATAGGTAAGTAAAATAATGCGTTTTTAGTAAATGTCTACTGCATTTGAGAAATTTTGTTTTACTATACCATAACATGATATTATATTGATGTAACTAATAATAATGACATAATAAATTAATAACATACAATAATGTGTATATTTTATAATAAATAAATTATTGAAGTATAGCATTTAAAGAAAAATCGTACTCTCAATACATAACATGAGTAAAACATGTTTTGTTTTAGAACAAAAAGTTGAAAACTTATTTTTTAAGTCCATGGTGGTTTATAGAAAACCGTGAGAAATATAACAAACAAATCTTTTTTTCTTCCTCAGGAAATGTATTATTCTTTCAGACATCAGGAATGATTAGATAGGAAAGATTATGTATGTGATAAAATAAACATTATGAACATATCCCACCAATATCAGAAATACATTTATTGTGTACTTTTTTAAAAATATTTTTACTTTTTAGTGCCTTATCGTGTAGGTACGTTATCGTTCTCTGTTATTCTGAATTCTGAGCCCTCAGTGGCATTTTCAGATCATGTTTCCGTGATGTAATTTGGTATAATATTCTATTATACATTGAAGAGAAAAAACAATAATTTAGATTTCTGTACTGCTACTCTCTCTTATTGAAATTGTTTCCACGGAAAAATGTATAGTACTTCTTAACACTTTATGCAAGTTTTACCTAGATGATAATATTATGTTTAGGCATATTACTTAAATTGCTTTTCATCTTTTATCCCATAACATTTTACCATTTTACCATTTTTTAATGGTACAAATTAATTATGAATAGTATTCATAATAAACGACGTTTAATCGCTTAAAAGCCGAAATAAATAAATAAAATTACTGGTATGTATTTACAGGCCAGATAACGAAACAGTAATAATTATATTCTTAGTTAAGAAACGTAATATAATACTTTGTTGTAGGTAATATTATATTGTCAACTAAATGACTCAATTTATTTCAAAACGGCAGTTTTTTCTTCAACAACTTTTTTTGTTTAGTCATTCTGAAATTTAGGTGTTTTGATTTCTTATTTAAACTATGAAAAAAAAAACACACTTATAATAATAACTTCAATAATTATCATGGGTTGAAATATATCTACATATTAAATATTAAATAAATGGAAATCAGTAAATTAATATTTTTAAAACAACAGAAATCTATTTATGTAAAAAATTCTTTTAATTTTATTGATTTTTCAAAATGTGGGTCTAGCATTAGACCATATTGTAATATAAGAGAAACATTTCTAAAATTTTGTACTGCAGGCAAACCCTCCCTAAATTAATTTCTACACACAATGATAATCTGTGAACGTGGATTATCGTTCCAGAATAATTAATATGCTTTCGTCACGACTATTCCTTTCTTAAGGGCCTTGAATAGAACCTAGTTATCATAATAAAACTATAGTAGCAATTAACGTTTTCATAACATATGACCAGTAGCACTACAGATGATTGACCCGTGTTACTATCTCGATTAAGTCATGACGGCGAGTTGTTTTGCATACAATATCATACATGGCTTTAAAACCGAAGAAAAAATCGTTATATTAACCATTTTATATTCTTCTAATTTTAGATTCTGAGCAAAGTGAAGAAGCTAGTGTTTTTACAATGATGTTTATTTTTTTTTTTTATTTATTTATTTTTTTTTTGTGTACAAATTTTCGTATAGAAATACTTGTCCAAAAGTTTCGATCAATAACTTTTTGAAACCGAATTTGCCTCTAGATTGTACTTTAAAGAGGTCATTTTTTGAATTTCTCAATAATTGTTCAATTTTTTTTTTGGAAAAAACTACCCAAAATTTGACAAAAACGATTCGGAAACCATCATTTTTTGATCCGAATTTTAT
Organism: Stegophylla sp. TES_Ste_2020; assembly: GCA_025469315.1. Taxonomy (NCBI): domain Eukaryota; kingdom Metazoa; phylum Arthropoda; class Insecta; order Hemiptera; family Aphididae; genus Stegophylla; species Stegophylla sp. TES_Ste_2020. The sequence continues at coordinate 10,155 of JAIPRM010015413.1, forward strand.
GAAAATTT
>JAIPRM010015414.1:0-10161 GCA_025469315.1 Stegophylla sp. TES_Ste_2020
TTGTTCAGAATCGTTTTACTGAAGAAATGATTTATCGTTTCTTTAAAATTTAATACGCCCGTCAAGAGAATACCACCCGTCGTGCGAAGTACACCCATTGTGCGAAGTATGTCCGGCTTTTTTAAATTATCAATAATATGTCTAAGAATATCTAAGAATAATAATGATTTGTCCAAGAGCCTAAGACAGTGGTTCCCAACCTTTTTTTTTATTCCATGTCTCTCTTGTAAGTTTTTAAAAATCTCATTCCCCCCTTGTAGATTTTCAATAATTTCATCCCCTTTAAATTAGAGTATATAAAAAATATTATACAAAATAACTGTGTATACTTATATACTATTGAATTATTATTTTCATTACTATTTATAAATTACATATAAATCAACTTACTGATTCATAATATTAAATATGTAACATCAAATTGTTAAATATAAAAAACGGAAATAATAATAATATGAAATGCAAATATTAATTTAGTAATTTAAATAGATTTAAAATACAAAATTAACAAAAAAATTCTTGTTATTTTACCATCACTGAATTCCCCCCCCCTGTTCAGTATCTTAATTCCCCCATAGGGGAGGGGATTTCCCACCAGTTGGGGAGGAATTTTTTTTCGTGAATTGCACTTGGATGCAGTTTTTATCAGTATCGCGATTGACTTCGTATTTTCATCCTAACGTGTCAATCGAAATGTTTAAGTCTAACCTAAACAGATTCTAAGTGGAGCAAAAAAGCTAGTGTTTTAGGATGAAATTTATTTTTATTGTTTTCTGTAAACGCTTCTTCGTATAGAACAGTGGTTCCCAACGTGGGCGCTATCGCCCCCTTGTGGGCGTTTTTAATATTGAGGGGGCGGGCGTTTTACTAAAGGAGGCGCTAAAGAGGGCGATGTAAATATTATATTCCATTCTAGATTTATAACTTCTAAGAAAAAGAGTTCATCAGTTCTTACTAACGATGACGCTAAACGTAATATTATACAGGATTAAATTTTAGGTAGGTATGTATTTTTTTAGATTAGAACTACGCGAAAAGAGAGATTTAAGCTCCATTGAGCCAGGAGGAATAATTTTATTAGTAAAAAACTTCAACTTCAAGGCATTCATTAGTCACATAAGTATTTTTAGTACAATCATTTTTTACACTAGCGAAGTCAGTATAGTACGTAATACATTTAGTAGGTATTTTAATTTATAAGTAAACATTGTATTTTAGTTGTGTTAAATATGTTTTTTTTTTTTTTTTATAAAAAAAATCAAACAAGATTTATCTGTTTTCTGAAAGTCTATTAAGTAATTTATGACCATGATAACGAAAAAGAAAAATAAGGGGTAATAAGTTTATCAAAAATTGATATGAGGGGGTGGTGTGAGATTTTTGGGATTCAAAGGGAGCATTGAGCAAAAGAAGGTTGGGATGCACTGGTATAGGAGAAAGACTTGTAAAAAAGATTTTCTTTTACACTTGTACACATTTTTACGACGAATATCTTTATTAAAGATCTATTGAATTTTTTGATTATTTTCAATATCATAATAATGTTGTTTATCACATTATTGAAACGCAGTTTTCCACAAAAGTCCGGAATTTCGCTTAATCCACGCACTTATTGTGAAAACTTCAGACAAAAGAAAACAGTGCGAGTCGCGTGCAAGACACGGGCGAGAGACTTTATTATTATATTGTTCTGGAACGGTCTCGTGTGGAATTTATGAGGCGATAAACAATAGTGTCACGCCGCCGTATAATACGTATATACGACGCGGCACGCGACTTGAGCCCATAAAACGGGCTCCCCCCCCCTCGTCGGACCCGGAGTTCATAGTGGAAAATAAAAAGCCCTAAAACCGAGTGTGTCCGGAAGACGTGATACCGCGGAGTGTGTCGCAGCAAGTGCGTCGCGCGACACTTGTTGTTTTTCGCGTCTCGATTACACGACGTGCGCGCGCAGGCCGTAGTTTATATCATATTATTATTATTATTATTGTTATTTCGTTTTGATAAAACAAATCGGATTTGTCCGTTCGAATATTGACTGAATTTTAGAGACGTAAGCCATGTAAATTTTTGCAGGCAAAGTAAATTTACCAATTTTTTTTTTAATTTAAATACGAATTAAATTAAAAACGCTTTCGTAGAGCCTACATTTATAACCCAACTGCATGAAGTTTAATATAAAACATGAATTATTTTAAACTAACGAATAAGTATTTTTGTATAGTGCGATTGTGAGTAATGTCTGTTATAACTACAATTACCTACCGTTCAATTCAACCTCAAAACAGTCGGATATTATATTCTAAATATTTTATCTGTAATGAATTCGTGATAATTTTTATTAGCTGTTGAAAATGTAAAAGTAAAATCAATATTACCAATACACCGTTACTCTTAAACTATTCGTCAAAAGAGAAACACTCGAGTACTAAAATTTTCAAAATATAATCTTCTTCAGAGTATTAAATTAAAAGTAAAAATTGCTATTTAAGAAAATTAATACTTAAAATTTACGTCTTTAAATATTTTAATGGTTAAAAGTATTTTATTTTATTTTTTTTCTATAAAAACTTATACTATTATAGTACGTACTATATACTGCCATAAAAAAATTCAAAGTAATGAATTACTCTGAGTTGAATGTCCATATTTTATATTATTTTGAATTGAACAATTTGCTGTGTAAATTATATGCAGTCATAATTTTAATTTAATTTCTACAGTTATGATGAGGTATTTATATTAAAATGTATATGACGTGTCGTTTCATAGTTACATGGTTAAAATATGAATATTATTTAAAATATATTTACGATTTTAAATTTTGATTTTAGATATTTATAGTACAATAGTTTGAGAAAATGATTAGAATAAAAGTTTTCTTATTTTTCTCAATTACAAAGTATATAATATATTATACGTTATCATACTTCATTTTTTTATCAGAAATATTATATTTTTTAGAAGATGATGACGAGTTATGATTACATTCGATTTTGTTAATAACTTATAGATTTAAGTTATAAAGTTTTGAAAGTGGCTTCATTCAAAAAGAGCGTTGCTCTTGAAACAATAAAGAGTGTGACAGAATAGAGATATGAAAAATAAAACTCTAATCTACTCCACTTATTTTCGCTTTTGAATAAAGTTGAAATGAAATACATAAATATAAAAGAAACGTAGTGAGTAAATTAAAAAAAAAAAAAAAAATAGTAATAATAAAATAATAGCCAATGAATATTATAATATCTACAACAGTCAACAGATTATTATAGCAATATCATTGTCAATAGATTATTACTAGATCAACATTTGAAATCGTTTCATTTATTTTTATTCGTCTGTCTTCCCCCCCCCCCTTTTCTTTTTTATTAACTCCTGATACACAATCTGTTACAATTTATAATACGACGAACAATAAGAGCTTTTAATGAATGGTAATAATAGAAAAAAATAATAATAAAATTCACGTCATAAAATCAAGTCTCGGAACTGCGCATTGTGAAGAATCATCCCCCTCCGAAGGGAACTTCGAATTTCATTACACTCGAGCGCGACGACTTGTACAATAAAATACAAAATATATTACATTTTAAGAAACGCACATTCGGTACTAAATAATAATAATAATAATTATTATTATTATTATTATCACGAACGTTCGGCGGCATTTAATTAAAATCTTGCAATATAATATAATATACAGTTATGTCGACGGACTGTTGATCATTATTAACTGAAAATCCGTCGCATCGTACCTGCCTTACAGTTTTCACAGTGAAATCAGTAACCGCATATAATAATAACAAATTTATGCGATAATTTATAATCGACGGGAATAAACGTAATCTCTCGCGGTCCGCCGTTTGTCGCGTAATAATATAATATGCATTGAATACACACACACAATGCGTCACTAATATATAGGTTTATGATGTAAGTATAATATTGCGCAGTGTGTGTGTGTGTGTGTGTGTGTGTGTGTGCACGAGACCTAGCAGGTAACAAAAAACACAGGTGTTTGTTCCAAGCAAACATAATAAATTTATTTTAATATAAAACGAGTTTATGAAAAAAAATAAATAATAAATAATAATCATTACAATAAAAATTTAATTTTCATTTCAAATACATTTTTTAATATTTTACATTCTGAACGAAGTGAAGAAGCTAGTGTTTTTACAATGATGTTTATTTTTTTTTCCTCTGTACAACTTTTCGTACGGAAATACTTGTCCAAAAGTTTCGATCAGTAACTTTTTGAAACCGGATTTGCCACTAGATTGTACTTTAGAAAGGAGGCCATTTTTTGAATTTCTCAATTCTTCAATTTTTTGGAAAAGCTATCCAAATTTTGACCAAAAACGACTCGGAAACCATCATTTTTTGATCCGAACTATATGAAAATTCAAACATAGATAGAAAATCATATAAGTAAGATTTTGGCGCACGAAAATTTTGAAAATGTGAAAATAATTTTGTACATTTTTCTAACATTTTTTTTTTTTTTTATATTATCAACTTCCTTCATTCAGAATCGTTTTATTGAAGAAATGATTTATCGTTTCTTTAAAATTAAATACACCCGTCAAGAGAATCCCACCCATCGTGCGAAGTATGTCCGGCTCTTTTTTAATTATGTAATTTATTTAATTAACTACTGGATGATTCGATTTGCATTTTATGACTAACATTAAAAGCAATTGGTAAATAAATATTTTGTTCATAATATTTATTTGATATAAAAATCTGTATTTTTTGAGATGTCTTAATACTTATTCCAAAATTGAGGAAACTTGTCGAAAAATTGAGTAAAATATGCCGTAAACGAGATTTTCAGAAAATCGAATTTCATTAATTTCACTATAAGTTTGAAACTAATTAAACTAGAAACTTGAAATTTTCACACATGCTCAACAGTAATTAAGTGTAATATAGACGGAATATTTGTTTCCAACAAAATCTGACTGCTTTTAGCAATTTGGAGTTGCTTTAGATTCTGAGTGTGAAGTGAAGAAGCTCGTGATTTTACAATGATGTTTAATATTTTTTTTCTGTGAACACTTTTTTTTAGAAATATTTGTCCAAAATAAAAAAAAATACCTGACCCGAAGAGTGAAGAATACCCGTGGTGCGAAACATATGTCCGGTTTTCTTGTCTATACTTTACTTATATTTGATTTACTTTACTTAACTTTACTTTTATTAGGTTTTATCTAATAACAATATATTCATTTTAATTTTTGACATTATTGACTGAACATTTAACATAATATATAATATGTCCAATTAGCATGAAAAATTGTGTCAAAAATCGTTGGTCAGCTTTTGATTTTGTTACCGTTTTAAATTTATAATTTGTATAAAATATATACTATTTTGTCGTTTATTTTTCAAAAAGTTAGGGCCAGTTCAGGCCGCTTACTTACAAAGCGCCCTTAGGCGTGTTTCTTAGCTACGACGCATCTGTGTAAGCATAATTCTATTTTTGTAATTTGAAAAATAAAAATATTATTCAAACGACGGTTTTCGCAAGTATCGCCTCGAGTAAAAAATACTTCTAAAATACTCCCAGTACGAGTGTAAACTCGTGTATCGCTATAGAATTTCCGTTCCGTTTCTGTGCAGTCACGATATTAAAAACAAAAACAAAAACAAAAAAAACCTTTTCAAAATTATTTCTAGTCTGAACACGAGTACGGACGAGATCTTTCCCGACTAATGCGTTTTATTAGCGACACCGGAAACCGTAAAACGATACATTGTTATGAGCTCGAAATTATATTTTTTATTATTGAAACGCTGCGAACGAGCGAGCGAAAAAAGAAAAACGTCCTTTATCGATTTTCAAAAACAAAACGATTAGTGTGCCGGAATCGGAAATCCGACAGCAAACTCAACTCTACTCCTAGTCGCGATTTTTCTCCAGAGATTTCCATGCTCCCCGAAGAATTTTAAAAAGCAGCCGGACATTGGGTTCGCACGATAGGTGTTCTTAGCACGACGGGTGGGATTCTCTTGACGGGTGTATTGAATTTTAAAGAAACGATACATCATTTCTTCAATAATAAAACGATTCTGAACGAGGGAAGTTAATAATATAAAGCGCAAATGAGAAAAAAAATGTTAGAGAAATGTCGAAATTTTTTTTTTTTCACATATTCTTGTGCCAAAATCTTTCTTATATTATGATTTTCTATCTATGTTTAAATTTTTATATAGTTCGGATCAAAAAATGATGGTTTCTGAGTCGTTTTTGTCAAATTTTGGGGTAGTTTTTTCCAAAAAAAAAAAAATTAAAGAATTGAGAAATTCAAAAAATGACCTCTCTAAAGTATAATCTAGAGGCAAATCCTGTTTCAAAAAGTTATTGATCGAAACTTTTGGACAAGTATTTCTATTCGAAAAGTTGTACACAGAAAAAAAAATAAACATCATTGTAAAAACAGCTAGCTAGCTAGCTTCTTCACTTCGTTGAGAATCTAAAAAAACAATTTGTTAAAAAACAAACTGGAATGGGATACACGATGAGCTAAAATAGGTATTGAAATATCACAGGACCTGTGACATTGAACAAATAAATAAATACATATCAGACCAAAACATGCGTTTTCCAACTTGATATTTTATTGATGTTTGACTCTTGTCCTAAGTAGGTCAACGGAGTAGCTGGGGTAGCCAGTAAACGGTTAAGGGTGGTCCGACCCCCCGAGCCACGCCTTAGCTACGTGCCTGAGGGTAGGTACGCCCAGACCACTACATTAACCGCGCTAGTATCGCTAGCTTTAATTTCATTAAAACACGATCGATCGACGTCTAACAATTTCTTCTTTCCCGGCGTATTTCAATTAAAAACGTAGGTAATTGCGGTGTCAGAACAATTGAAATTCAACTCGGGCACCATTATTGTTAGAAGGCTGTTGTATATGTCAGTGTAGTGTACTTTTTACTTCTTTAGTTTAGTGTACTTTTTACCACTTTTACTTTTTGAACTCCGTTAAGGATCTGATAAATAACAATACTGCCGTCTGTCTCGGTGCCGACAAAAGTTAATTACTCCGGAATTTTAGACACAGATAAAGAAAAAAAACCCTTATCAGGACTGGATCTATATGGAGGGACGAATCGCGGCACTCAAGGGCCAAGGGGGGACAGCTAGGGGCAAATACTCCCCCTGATCAAAAGCGTATGTTTTTAATATGTTGATAATCTAATATTAAAGTGATTTAATTAATAATATGTTCGTATTTAAATACGTAAATTAAACGTAAACGGTAAATTAAATTGGAATATTATATCTATAGGATGTAATCAATTTTTGACTGTACAGTGATCTATTTTTCCCCGGGAGAAAATATTGTTGATTATTATCGCAGAAAAGCTTTCTATTGTTTTTACAATGAAATATTATTATAGCATTGTATTAACAATTTAGACATTTAGACCATGATATTATTATAAAGGTATAATGATTATTCCCCTGTTTTATCTAAACTCAACCTATCCACATTAGCTGACCGACGATATTCTCAAAACACTTCCTTCCTCACTAAACTTATTTCTTCGGATATCGATGCTCCAACACTTCTCTCGCTTGTTAATTTTAGAGTGCCTTCGCGTTTTACTCGCAACTCGATTCCATTTCATGTCCCTCTCTGTTCAACTAATTACATGTCTAATGAGCCTATAAATCGCATGATGAGAATAGCTAATGAGGACCCCCACTTCCTAAGTATATAAGTTAATTTAGTTTTATTGTTATTTAATAGATGTCTTCTATAATTTGTTATATTGAGTATATTGTTATATTATTATGTCATTAAGTTATATGTACCTTTAACTGGGCGTAAGCCCGTTTATATATATATATATAAATAAATAATGCTATATGCTACACGTATGCAATTAGGCTACACATTATAACTACAATTAGGCTGCGCGTAATAGCCAAGTAAATTTAACGGAAATTGTAAATTTGTTCTAATTTGCCTTTATTCTAATGAATATTTTAAATTTTATGCTTACGTACCCCCCCCCCGCCCCTAGTAAAAATTCTGGCTACACCCTTGGTGGCACTTGCACCGGAATTCTTGGTCGGTGGAACCAAATTACCATATAATAAGTGGATATAATAACAATATTTATTCGTTATATTATAATGAACAGGGGTTGAAGTGGAGGGAGACGCAGAGGGGCTCAATCCCCGTACCTCTCACATCACATTAAAAACATCTTCCTTAAAAATTTTCACTGATAATTTGCTAGCACGCTCAAATTAGGGACAATATACCCTCGTTAATAATGTATCAGTTATAAAATTTAATTTTAATAGGTATACTAGAGTAGGTTGGTACTTATTAATTTTTTAAAAAAATGTCTTCAACGTGTCAGTGACAGTGACAACTTTGATTCTTTGTCTTAGGGAGCCAGAATATTTTTCAGTATAACGCAATACCTATAAACTTATTATAATAGTTATATATAAGATATTTAGCATGTCTTATATAAAATGTGAAAAGTCGTATGGACATCGTAAGAATTTTCACTCTTAGGATGATATAATAATGATGGTAGCAACTTAGATTGATTTCAATTTAAAACCAATGATGAATTGATATCAAAATACTACTCGGAGTGAAGCTGTGTTGATAATTATACTGCGACGCTTATAAAATAAAAATAAAATAACGTATATCTTTCACGTCGAAGAAAAAAAAAACTAAAACTATTTGTACAGTTTTTTATTTATGTTCTAAGATTTATAAAGATTGACTTGATTAACTGTTTTTCCAAGTATTTAAATTTGGAATTTGTGATATTTCTATACTTAGCTTAAAAAGATCAAATTCTGTTGAAAATGTTATCAAATTTGACTAAGGAGTTTGTTTTTAAACAAAATGCCAGATTTAAATACAAACAAAATATGATACATTGGTACATTAATTAAGTACATTTAAATAATAAATGATGGTTTGAAAATTTATTTTGTCATACCTAATTATGATGTATTTATTCTAAATTTTAATTTATTATACTTCCAAAATGGTTGATAATAATAAGAACGTTTCGTCAAAAGTGTCTTTGATTTTCTATGTACGCATTTAATCATTACATTTATACGGAACGGTCAAAATTGAATCGGAGTTTCAGTCCTCATTTGTTATATCAAATAATCCGCCTACCCAAATATTTTAATAGCTTATAAAATATTTTAATCTTACCTATGACTTCAGCATTTTAGAAACAAAGTTTTAGTAAGTTAAAATTACAAAAATCCTATCTTAGATCATCAATAAATCAATACTGACCAAAGCATTTTTCAATTATTCCATTCGAAAATTAAGTTGCCAAAAATTAAGATTATAACGATTTTATCTCATTTTTTTTTTTTTTTATCAGAATTTCGTAAAATTATTTTGGATATCTTGGATATCTTTATTAAAAATGTTTTATTTTAAAACTTACATGTCAAGTTAAAATTTTTATTTTAAGATTTATAATTAATACACATTTTTCCTAATCAAGTATCTACGAATTTTTTTTTCTTTAACTATTTTTTTAGAGAGTAACTGGTACATAAATTTAATAAAAGGGGACTGAATTATAAGAGAACGCTAATTTTATCATTTGACCGGGGTAAAAAAAAACACCAGATCCGGCGCTGATCCTCATACTTGATATGATATGATAGATATATTATAATATATTATATAGTTAATATTCTTATACTGTTAAATAAAATCTATTTTAATAAACAGTAAAAAAAAAGCCGGACATACTTCGCACGATGGATATTCTTCGCATGACGAGTGGGATTCTCTTGACGGGTGTATTGAATTTTAAAGAAACCATAAATCATTTCTTCAATAAGACAATTTTGAACGAAAAAAGTTAATAATATAAAAAAAGAAATGAGAAAAAAAATTTGTAGAAAAATGTCCAAAAAATTTTTTTTCACATTTTCCAAATTTTCTTGCGCCAAAATCTTTCTTATATTATTGTCTATCTGTGTTTAAATTTTCGTATAGTTTGGATCAAAAAATGATGGTTTCTGAGTCGTTTTTGTCAAATTTTGGGTAGTTTTCTCCAAAAAAAAAAAAAAAAAAATTGAAAAATTGAGAAATTCAAAAAATGACTTCTTTAAAGTACAATATAGAGGCA
>JAIPRM010015415.1:0-10160 GCA_025469315.1 Stegophylla sp. TES_Ste_2020
TCAGAATCGTTTTACTGAAGAAATGATTTATCGTTTCTTTAAAATTTAATACGCCCGTCAAGAGAATACCACCCGTCGTGCGAAGTACACCCATCGTGCGAAGTATGTCCGGCTTTTTAGATTCTGAGCAAAGTGAAGAAGCTACTGTTTTTAAAATGATGTTTATTTTTTCCCCTTTTTTTTCGCATGAACTTACTTGTCCAAAAGTCTCGATCAGAAACTTTTTGAAACCGAATTTGCCTTTATTTGATACTTTAGAGAGGTTATTTTTTGAATTTCTCAATTCTTAAATTTTTTTTTTGGAAAAAACTACCCAAAATTTGACAAAAAAAGACTCGAAAACCATCATTTTTTAGTCCAAACTACATGAAAATTTAAACATAGATAGACAATAATATGAAAAATATTTTGGCACAAAAAAATGTTGAAAAAGTGAAAAAAAATTTTTGCTAACACTTTTTTTTTCTCATTAATTTTTTTTAATCAAAAGTCACATCCCTATCGTCGATGGCTCGTCCGGTTATCGCGTGCATTGTACATCGCGACAAATGACAATGCACATCTCGTGTCCGGGACCCTGTCGTGTCGTGGCCTTCGGAGAAAATTGAACTGCAACATAATCATGATGCTATCGGTGTAGAGAGATTAAAATCCAATTTCAAAACGTAACAAAAACACTAATTACATTGCATGTGAGTTGATTGTACACCGTGTTTATGTTCAGACTATAGTTCACAGTGTAAACGTTACAAAAGGAAGACAAAGGAGGAAAAAAACCGATCTCATACGATAAACTTCATACTTGTATCATTAAAATATAATAGTCGGTAGGTATATAAATTCGTTCACAAATATTAGATATTCGTCTAAACCAGTGGTTCTCAATTGAAGTGATATAGGTCCAGTGTTGGGGTGACGCGTATTCCTGGCGGAAATTTAATAAATAAGGCGATTTCTTCGAATAAAATCTTTGTTATATCTTTGCCCAAAATGAAGCAAAACAACGTGTTGAACTTTAAAGAAACGTTGAATCATTTCTTCAACTAGAACCATTCTGAGTGAAGCTTCAGCTGTCAATAAATTGTTATTTAAAAACAGAATAATTCATGGGCAATTCATTATTCATGTAAATGATATATTTAACATGAAATTGATCGAATATTTTTGAAAATTTAAAGAAATGTTCTTGTGGCCATTTTTAGTATTTGTTGAAAGTTTCAAGTTTCTATCAACATTATTTTTGAAGTTATGTTAAAAAACATATTTCACTTACATGAAAATTATTCTGGTAATAATATATTTTAACCTTTTTTTGTCAATTTATCGACAGATTTTCCTTAAAAATATTAAAACAAATATTGAGAAATTTGAAAAAAATCTCCTCTAAAGTACTATCTGGATGTGATTTTGGACCTATAGAGTTATTGATTAAAACTTTTGGACAAGTATTTCTATACGAAAAAGTGTTTACAGAATGAGGAAAATAAAAAATGTTAATAAATATTACTGTAAAATCATAAGCTTCTTCGCTTATCTCAGAATGTAAAATGTAAAAAAAATAATCAGAAATGTTTTCTACACTTTTTTTCTTATCAATTTTCTTTCCTGTTCTCAGTTAATATTGGGCAACACAACTGATTGATTAAAAACCATATTTTTTGTTGTTTTTTTATATATATTTATAAAATTTATAATTTTAAGGTAAATTGTCTAATATAAACTGAAACTCCACTCAAAATTGTTTTATTTAATAAATCGTTTATCGTTTCTTTAAAACGTAACACACCCGTCAAATCTCACTCAAGGAGTAAGGAATACCGGCCCATGATGCGAAGTATGTCTGGCTTTTTTTTTCAAACAAAACTATCATTTTATTTTGGTGCATTCGAATTGGCTCCCAAATACAGGTAGTCAACAAAAAAGGTACAAAAAGTACCTTTGAACTGACTCCGACGAATTTAATTTTGAATTAAACCTACCTTTTTTACCAAAATGTTACCAAAATGTTATTAATTATTTAGAGTTAGACATTATATCTTGAAGCATTAACGTTAGTCACACAACAGTTAGTTAGTTCAGGACAACAGAATAAGTTTACTATAGTATTATTCTCAATTATTGTAACACTTGATTTGCTTTATGATACCACGTTCGTATATTTTACATAGTCATATTAAACGTTACATATGGAATATAATACAAGTATTACGCAAAGTTATTTAACACACAAAATTATTTGATTAAATATATTATAGAATAAAAATCTCATGAGAATAGAGAAGAAATTAAAGCTAAACAATAATTTAAAAATTCAAAAAACAGAAAATTATTTAGCTGATTGCTTTGTTACAAAAAATACATATTATGACGTTTAAATAAAAATGGTTTTGAAAAATTATGATTTATATAAAAATCGCGTTTTTAAAAAAATGTGCACCTATATATTTAAAAACTAATAAATAGTAAATAATAAAAATTGTGTTTAAATTATGTTTTGTAGCTTATGTTTATTGGCTAATATTTTTAATTTTTTATGTATTGAAATCTTGAAATAATATATTTAAATAATATATATATAACCCCAGATTACTTGAGTGAAAATGATGTAGTAAAAGTTGACGAGTATCGGAATATTATATTATGAGAACCCCTTGTTAAAAAATATTATTTTACGGCTTCGGGAGCCAATTCGAGGGTCGATCTCAGATTTACCCAAAATCGGGAGCCAATTCGAATGCGCCCTTTTATTTTAGCCCAAAACCGATTTCATGAAAATCTAGTTCATCTAGAATATTAATTTAACGGTGATTTTACTCTCAAATAATGTTCGGTAGCTTTCCTTACACTTAGGAAGTAAAAAGCGATTAGAATTGTTGAAAAACGGACCGAATTGAAGTACATCGAAAATAAAGCTTCAGAGAGTGATATTATATTTTATAATATTTATATTATATTTTATATAAAATCATTTTCTAGTAACGTGTCGCTGAATATGATGTACCAAACGATTAATTCGAAGTTAAATTAGTACCTACGCGTATGTGCATTGTAGAATATAATATACCATTCGTTTAAATTCGTTGAGACAAAAATAAGAAAATAAATATGACACCACGAAAATCGCTAAAAAGTATATTGTTGAGTTGAAAAACAAGGAATAAATCCTAGTGCGTTGATGGCGCGTCTATATTGCGAGTTTTAAATAATTTTAATGACAATTAGTGGCATACATAAGATCCGTTGGTCACACAATTATTTCACTATATATATATATAATTACGTCGTTGTAATAATAATTGCATTACGCACACGACATCGAGCGTGTATGCATGATAATAATATTATAATGGGATATGGGAAAAAATGACGAGACACCGACATTTTCTTGATCTAATCAATTTCAAGATAATACACTAATGTGGGAACGAGTTTTTGAGTAAAACGTATATTTCAAATGATTTGTTTCTCTCTCTGGCATTTTAAGGGGTGCAACCCGAATGTGAACATTTTACCTTTCGGGCGATACGTTTGCGAATAACTGTTGCTCATCAAAAAATATTTTTAGCAGAAAAATGGACGATCACAATCGTTTTTTTTTTTTTTTTTTTGGACAACGTTACTAAGTTTAGACATTGTATATTTTTCTATCTATCGAGCCAAGAAAACAGTACGTGAACTACACTTATTTATGTTCTGTTAGTATCTGTATGAATATACAAATAATTGAACGAGTAGTTTTTGATTTATTCAAATTTGAGTATTTACGAAAATAGTCTCTTGGACACTAGTTACCTACGTAGTACGTAAATATTATGATTCTACACAATTATCCTTTAATCAGAAGTAATTAGTTGAAATTTTCATAGGTTTGTCGTATTACGTGATTATATTTTACAATTATTGCTAATTAATTAGTTAAGTCGCCTTATATCATTTACCTATCAACAATAGATTAGAACTATTATCCGCAGCATTAAAAGTATTATATTTTCTAAAGTATTATAATATCACCGTCGACCATGCTTATTTAATCGATGATAATTTATTATATTCATATAACCTCAATTATTAATATCATGTTATTAATTAAAAAGTTAACTGTAAAAATCGTTTATTCGTTTCGTGAATCGCAATATTCAGTACTCAGTATTACCTTTAATAACTAATTTGGATAATTCAGAAATTATTTGTTCAAATTTCAATTTTAATGCATTATAGTTTCCATTTATGCTCAATCGATGGAAAGGGATTTAGACCCCAAAACTACCCTCTTGAGTATGTCTCTTTTTGCTACGTATTTTCAATCACAGGTCATACTCCGCGGTGACATCCAAAAAAGCACCGGTCACGTGTATATTTAGTTTGTGCGTGTGTATGCACTGTACGTTATAACGGTAAACGAATTATGTTTTATGATTAAACACGCACATGTTAGTCCAAATGACATTTCAATCCAAATTGTTTGTGTACTTGTATGTCTCAAATGCGATGGACTCCACGAGAAACATAATAATATTTGCATCATTACTACTGGGTGGTGTTATAATATTATGATATAATATTATATTATTACTATTCGATGTACGTGGAAATAAATCTAGAGAATAATTATAAACGAAATAAATAACATTTTTGTTGATAACTCTTTTATCTTTAATAGCAAGATTATTTTACACGTTATTATTATTTCGATCATCTATTATTATTATTATTATTATTATTAAAAAAAAATGTCTTTTAAATGAGCTGACATTTTCAAAAAATTACACAGTAGTAGCTACCAATTCTACTAAAATTAGTTTAATTTTCATATGTTTAAAACAGAATGTTGTAATTTAATATGCTTAATAATATGATCAAGGCTTTTATATTATAGTATACATATAAAATGAAATTGTATATTAATCACATCAAAGTTAATTAATATAACAAATGATAAATAAATAAATCATGTTCTTTTATTTGCAATAAAACAAGTATAATAAAATTAACAATTAAAAATAGTGTGTATATATGTAAATGTAAGAGATAATCAGTAATCATAAATAAAATACAGATAAAATTCAGTATATTGGAACATTATACAACTGTTTTGAGGTTTAACTGGATAACCTAATAAACACTATTAAAATACGTCAAAATGCGACGATTAAATTTAGAAATTAGTATTTTGTATATTAAGTTTTTGATTAAAGTCAATTACCATTTAACATTGTTTGTTACGCTGAAAATATACGTGGATTTCATATTTACATTTATGTCATCAAAATTATTTTACCAAAAATATAAAAATCCTTTTCACCATTTTATTAAAAACAATAAAATTATTAGGACATTTAACAAAAGTGTTTTGTTTTTTTTTAAACAGTGTTGTGTAGCTTGTACTTGAATCGATGTGGTCACTTGGGTTTTAATATAACACTTCAGGTAGAGAAATACTTCACCACAAATTCGCACAAATGCAGTACTTAAAATGCAATTTCTCAAATGCAGTACTTGAATCGACGTAATCACTTGTTCGAAGTAAAGTGATCTTGAGATTAACACTGACGTGAACTATAATTGGTTGTCGCTTCATGCAGATTAACGGATTAACGTGGTCACTTGAAGTGATCTAAACGATTTATCTATCTGTTCTATCTAACGATAAAACAGTTTCTACGCAGGTTTTGGCACTCGTCGCTACGCTCCTTCTGTCTCATCACTGCACTCAGCCACTCAATTTATATAATATATTCTTATACTTGCTGTGCAGAGTGGGGGAATTTCTATTTGATAACCCTTTTGGGGAGTTACCTAACTCAATCCTTTACAGGGAACAAAATTAAATGTTTAGAAGGCACAGTGGCCAAGACTGACGTAGTTCCAATGTCGAGGGCATTGCATAATTTTAGTTTTAACTAGTTAACACCTGTTATGATGATAGGTATTTGTGAATACTAGTTTTGAATAGTTAAAACTAGAATTAACGAATCTCGGGTTTTTAGTGTAGGTAATATATTACTATAATATAAATATAATATAATGTTATACATTAACATTCCATATTATTACATTATAAATGTATAGGCTTCGTATAAACGTTTAATTTATGAAGTAACTTGTTAATTTGTGCGGCAATAAAAATTTACCTGTAAAACCTGTAGAAAAAAAAATTGACAAATTTATGATAAATCTACCTTACTGGTAAATTTACAGGGTTTATTTGCATAAGTCAATGATAAAGTCAATAAACTATTGTATTCACTATTAATCTTAATGCCATGACTCTAATAAAATATACCTATTTGTTTTTAAACCTATGCGTTTACTGGTAACAAAAAATTAAAACTAAATATTTTTTCTGTTTAATAATTATAATCGCATGAAGGATCACCAAAAATTCTAGTAAAAGTTTTACATGTACAATGATTTATGGCTTTTTATCTGACTGGAATTATCGAACCTATTGATGCTGATTAGTTTTGTTAGGTTGCGTTGTGTTGTCATATAGACCATAAAGGTAATTTAAAAAAAAATTAACGCGTGTGGGGATGGTGGGAGATTTTAAAATACCAAAACCTAAAGAACAGTGACTCTCAACGTGGACGTTACTACTCTCTTGTAAGTATTTTTTAATTTTAATGGGGCATGTTACATTAAGTGTACTGTGAAGGGCGATTTTCTGTGACTGAATTTCGTAGAATCTGAATGGAGTGAAGAAACTAGTCGTACTTAGAGAGAAAATTTTCTAAATATTCAATACTTTTTGCCGTAAACGACATTCTCATATGATCGATTTTATTATTTCGTTATAACCTCGATACTAACGGAGTTTCCTAGTTGCGGACAAAGTCATTAAAACCATGTGAGTTGCGGACACGGGTCAAAAAGGCAATATACGAATTGCGGACACGCGATAAAATGATAATATATGAATTGCGGACGTATGTTTGATCAGAAACAATCTCTATCGGCATTAAGATGATTGTGCCGATGTTATCGCGACGGCTAACAAATTTTGGCGTTTCATTACCGAAATGTCCCTACGTTGCACAGCAAGCCGAAAGTTGTTATCTATTTAAATTGAGAGCGAACAAAGCACGAGGAGAGTTTTGTGAAGTGAGCGAAGTAACGGTGCTGCGGAGCGAAGTGAAGCTCAATGTAATTAATAAATTTTGGCAATTTATTACCCAAATGTCCTCACATTGCACAGTAAAAGTCGATTATCAAGCCGAAATATCCTCACGTTGCACAGCAACCCGAGAGTTGTCTCGACGTGTCCGCAATTCGTATATTGTCTTTTTAACCCGTGTCCGCAACTGTTATGTCCCAAATAATTGCTTTTGGAATTTGTCCGCAACTAGTATGCAGCCGATACTAATGGGACCAAAAACTTGAGATTTTCGTCCGTTATCAATAGTAGTGTAATATAGAAGTGTACAATTTTACAAAATAATTTGACCACTTTTTGGTATAAATAGAGAATTTTGAAATTAACTTGTGTTTTTTAAGGTTTTATCTAATACACTTTTAAATTCTTGATACTACTAGCTGAACAATTAATATAGCTTTATTCACATATGTGTCTAGTTAACCTGAAAAATCTCGAAAATCATAAGTCAAACTTTTTTTATATCCATTTTGAAGTTAGAATTTCTGTGAAACTGGTTATTTATGCGTAAAATAATATTTTTTTTTTTTTTCAATAAAAGCTTCATAAAACATTCAATTCATAATTCGTTGAAATTTTCTTTGATAAGAAGATTTTCATGTGTTTTTTACTCGTGCTATAATAATATGAAAATCGAATCAATGAATAATTTTAAACGATTCATCATATCTTTAATATTCACCACATTCACCAAGAGTATCCCATTCGGGGAGCGAAGAATACATTTGGTGCGAATATTTCTGTGATTTTTTTTTTTAGTTTATAACATATTATAAAAAAAAAATAATAAAATTGCATATTATTGTAAAATAATCATTTGAAATACAAAATTTACATAATTAAATTATCCTCCTACAGAACCAGTAAAACCAAATAAAAAATAAAAACGTCATGAGTTTTAAAAACAAAAAATTATATTTGGGGGGGGGATATAGATATAGATTTTTGAAAATATTAAAAGGGTGGGAGTTGCGGAATACTGAAGTGAACGAAACGGCAAATATCGAAGGTGCAGATAATAGAAACTTAATTAATTGATGTTAAAGTCTAAATGGCATGTAAAAGCTTTGAAAAAAAAAAATCAAAATATTTTCAGATACCTAAAATTGTTTTTATTTTTTTTTTTACTACCGTCATCGTCGTAGTTTTTGTGCACGCGAGTTGTGCCGGTCGTTGCACACACGGCGCGCGTGGCGGTGAAGTAGGTTAATATTCATCGAGGGCGAGCGGACAAGAGCGAACACGCATCATTACGCCTCCTCTCCCTCATCTCAGAGGTACTTATATTGTATTGTACACACAAACATGTACCGAAATATGTATAGTAATAATAATAATAATAATAATAATAATATTATTACTATTATTAGCGCGTAGGTACAAGAAAGTCAATTTTATTTTCATAAATGAGATTCGTTAATCGCATTTCTTGTGTATATATATTTTTTACCGTAGTATGTGTATTATATAGTCGCGTACATACTACACACGCGCTCGTAGTCGTCGTCATAATGATTATGATATAGAGAGTCTATAGATCCGCGATATAAATATTCTTTGCTCATTCATTTTTAATAGACACCCGTGTGTGTGTGTTTGAGCGCTGAATAAATTGGTTCGTCGATCGGGCGGCGGCGGCGGCGATGCATCACGTATAACGATTATTCCTCGAGATCATAATACTTATATACCGACGTGGACTCGGCGGCGATGGTAAATAATTGGATTCCGAAGAGATCGGAGGCGCACGTAATCTTTATCCTCACACCGAAATTAGTGAATGTTTAAAAAATTATTTTGATTATTATTTGTACGCGATCGGTATATGCGAACGGCGAAGTTGACGATAGCCCACCCCCCCCCCCCCGACGACGACGACGACGAGTATTTTGGACGCACCGTAGCTCCGCACGAATAAAAATATTTTGTGAATCCGCAACTCCGCATAAACCGTACCTCCGCACGGTCAAAAAAACTGATACAGTAAAATGTATAATATGATAACCAAAATATTTATTCTCCTTGTGAGTAACGTTTACGGGACGAATTCTAAAAATATTTAAAACACCAAAAGTCCACATGCCATAAAACTAATATAATAAAATTCAGTAGTGGATCCAACACCTTAATTTGGAGGGGGGGGCAATTAGACAAAAACTGATCAAATATACATAAAATTAAAAAAAATTTCACGTGCATTAAGCATTTTAAAATTTCTGGGAGGCGCGATCGCTCCCATCGCCTTCCCATTGAATGTGAAACTGATATTGTTTAAAATATTATTACTCGTTAAAGTTATTACACATTATCTGTTTAATTTAGTTCTATTTAAATATGGCAAATGAAATAAATGTTGTATACAGTCAACGAAAAAATGTGCTGTTGGTAAAAAGTAATTATAAATATCCCAAAAAAACATCGTGTGCGGAGTTAGGGTTTTTAAAAAAAACATCGTGTGCGGAGCTAAGGTGTTCAAAAAAAAAACCTTGTATGCGGAGTTAAGGTGATATATTACAAAATGGCAACGATCCGAGCGCAGTTACGGTGGACCGCGTATTTTATGATAATACAGAGGTGGCCAACTTGACGTGTACTCTGCACGAGCCGCATGGATAAATAAAATATTATGTCGAGAGCCAAAAATGTCTCTTGAATCCATTTTTTGGTTAATGTCATTGAAAACGGATGTCCGGTATTGCAATCGTATTGCAGTATTTAAGGCACTTTACGGAATAAAACTGTCAGAAGTATTACGATGTGGTGGTTTTAAAAAGTTTAAATAGAACTGTCGCTCTGTTGTTGATTTTTGTCAGTAAGTCTATGTTTTAAAGAACAAGAAAATTAATAACTAAGCACAAAATTTTTTGCTAGTTTTTATGGAATAAAATTTTTGATTTTTGATATTAAGACTTGAAAATTTAATATGATCTCACTGACATTTGTGTCTAATTGATCTGAAAAAATCTCAAAAATCGTTAGTCAACTTTTTTTTTTATACCCGTTTGAA
>JAIPRM010015416.1:0-10159 GCA_025469315.1 Stegophylla sp. TES_Ste_2020
GGGAGCTTAATGGTCTAAGGAAGCCCCGAAAACGTATGAACGTTTGCGCTCAAAAACGTAAAAATATCATCTAAAAATGTGCACAACATTTTTTTTTATTCATATAAATACAAATATTTTATTAATAAACATTGTTTTTGCGGGTTGAAATTTTTAGATTGGTTGATTCGATGTATTTTCATAGTTATGTTAGAAAAAATATGAGAAAAATGTAACATTAACCACAATGATTAGTTAAGTATGATTTAAAATTTCTTTAAATAAGTATAAAAAAAAAAAAAAAAAAACACCGTCTTGTAAAATGTTTCACGAGTTCCTTTGATTTTCTTTTAAAACATCAATCAATGTATAATTAATTTGTGTTTACCTTAAAATCTTTTGCGTTGAATCACTAAGTATTTTTTCAAGTTCTCAAAGTTTAAAGATCAATATTTATTTACCATTAACATTTTTTTATAATTTATTATATTATATTATTTTATTAAATTTTTTATATTTTGAAAAACTGCGTTTAGCCTTATATGTATTTTTTTTTAGTTTTATTATAATATTAATAAAAACAGATTTTAGAAACGTTTACGGTGGTAAAATAGTACCTAATGAAAGATTTTAAAAGAATTAATGTATTTTTTTTTTCTTTTTTTTTTACATAATTTTCAAATTTTGTCATCAATTAATACCATTTAAAATTTTTCGAAATCCAGAAACATACAGCTTTTAAAACTACAAAATCACAAAATTTGTAAAAATATGCCCACTATAAACTTTTAATATATATTTTATTTCGTACTGTCGAACGACGATACAATATGCATACGCGACGACTTCTCAGCAATCGATTCGGACACAAAAGGAAGTCAAAAACAATAATAACAGGATAAAGGATAACGCCGCCGCCGCCGAGAATCTCCCTGGAGGAAAATATCCGATGGAGTTTGTTGTTTTTTGTGTTTTTTTTTTTTTTTTTTGTTTACTTGAGCTACTCTCTACCATTGGGAACACGCTTATAAGCGGAGCGGATTCGACATTTTCAACCGACTACACGCGTTTTGCCCTCTTAATTAATAAAGTTTTTTTCCCGAAAAACAATCGAATTATGTCGCGGACGGATTTCCAATAGTCCAAAAATGTTTATTTTGAACTTTGCAAATGCGGTTTCGTAGTTTACCAAAACGAGATTTTGTAATCTCGTTATAAACAGAGTAAATCTGTCGCATTGAACGTTTGATGAATTAGAATATTGTATTTTTTAACTTATATTTTAATAATATTTGCCACTCTGGTCAGGTATTCTCGAAGGGTGTGTATAATTCTAAAGAAACGATAAATCAATTCTTCAACAAGACGATTCTGAACGAAAGAACTTAATAATATATATATATATATATATATATATATATATATATAATAGTCGTCATTTTCAACACACTCACCAAGAGTATCTGACCCGAAGAGCGAAGAATATCCGTGGTGTGAAGTATGTCCTTTACTTTACTTTACTTTTTTTTCAACTAATATATAAAGGATAAAAAATTAAACGGGGGGAAAAAAATGTAGAAAAATGTCCAAAATTTTTTTTCTTTTACATTTTCAAAATTTTCTTGCGACAAAATGTCTAATACTATGATCGAAAAATGATGGTTTCCGTGTCTTTTTTGTTAAATTTTGGGTAGTCCCCCCCCAAAAAAAAAAAATGTAAGAATTGAAAAATTCAAAAAATGACCTACCTAAAAGTTTTAAAAGGAAACATCGTTGTTAAAAGTAAGCTTTTTCTCTCATCTCAAATTCAAAAAAATAAATAAAATAAAATCAGAGTCCCAGAAAGAGGTACTTTTCCTCCCCCCTCCCCCCAAGAATATTCCCTTGAATGGATATTGAGTTTATAATAAAATGCATAAAAAGCATTAATATATGTACTCGGATTTTCAATTCAACGTCAAAAAGAGTCTCATACAGAAAATATAATATATTATTATTGTAAGTCTTCAAGATCAGCTTCCGAGTTGTTTTCGTGTTAATCAGAGCATCCCAACCTTTTTTGACTCACGGCACCCCATATATTTTCAAAAAATTCTGAGGCACCCTAAACTCTATACTCTATATTAATATATCTCATCTATATTTGTATTTATAATTTTTTAACTTTGTTTTTTTCTTTTTCAAAAGTGGCAAAATAGTATATACTTACATAATATATTATATTTTATTAAATAAATTAATACATTTTACATTCTGAGCGAAGCGGAGAAGCTAGTATTTTTACAATTGTTATTATTATTTTTTTTATGCGTACACGTGTTCGTAGAGAAATACTTGCCCAAAAGATTCGACCGGCAAATTTCTAGATGTGGTACTTTTAAGTGGTAATTTTTCGAAATTCTCAATTGTTAAAATAAAACCAGTGTGCCAATTGAAATTACAAGTATTACAGTATTACTACTTATATTATAATCTATATGCTATTATACGCATACATTATACATATTTTTCTTGAAATTATTTTTTTTTTCTTAAAAATTATAATTCAAACATTTTGGCGGCACCCTTGCTTAAGTTCGCCCCCCCGGTAGGGAATCACCGGTATATGGATCATGTACTCACGACTCTTTTACCTCTGTCTGTTTGCGACTTAATTTCACATTTTTTACACTACCCTCGGCGCCCGTCCAGGCTGTCAGTATCTTTGGTAAAACAACGAACGATTCGAGAGTTTTCCCCGCATCGAACAGAAACTTACCACCGCCGCCGCCGGACGTACACTTACATACTCGTGAGTTTGCGCGCGCGCGTGTGTGTGTGTGTGTGTGTGTGTGTGTAGTCGTGATGAACCGCGTACGGTATAATAATAATATATGGGAAAAAACTTTTTTTGAAAAACATTCGCGCTCCCAAAAAAACGGACATTACAACAACTTTGCGTGGGATGACGCGCGTCTGAGGTTGATAAAAAAAAAAAAAAAAAAAACTCATTTATATGGGGTGGAATATTTTATTTTGAAAACTTAACGCTGTACTTTCTTAATTATTTGTCAATAGTTATATGAGTAAGTAATTTGGGTGAAAATTGAAACCCCTTCTTGGTGCCGCATCAGGGTTGAATATGAGGCGAAAGAGGGCGGTTCTCTTATTATTATTCTATTTGATTCAGAAACTATCGAACTTGGCGTAAACATTTAAGAACTTGAATATTATTATTATGTATTTTAATAATATTGTCTATAAAAAAAACGTTTCTCGAAAATTGTCGTAAGTATTTATTATTTTTGATATTTTTCACATAGATACATGAAAAACCATCAGCAAAACGAACGCAGAACGAAACAGAAAATTCGTTTTCAAAGTGTTTGTCGATTCACAGCGCACAACGACGTTATTTGGCTACTGTCCTAAACGCATTCAATTAAATAATACCCGAAGCCGAATGGCAAACGATAGTAAATAAACTGTAATATTTAGACATCACACAATAAGATGACAAAAATATTACGTCCCGTTTTATAAAAAAATTGTTCTTTAGTTTTTCTCTCCTGGTCCTCTGTTGTCCCGAGAAACTCACTACGAGACAACGCATTTTGTCATATGTATTATATCATTTTTTTTTTTTTTTTTTTAAATCTATTCCAGTGTTTCTCAAAGTGTGCGTCGCGAGAAATTTATTGAATTATATAAATATTTATCAAAAAATTACTTTTTTAACCAAACTCCACTGTAAAAACGATGAATTTTGTAACATTTGTTGAAATTATATTCATCGTACATTAATAAATTATCAAAGTATTAATCTAATTTTGATTTTAGATTCTAAACGAAGTGAAGAAGCTAGTGTTTTTACAATGATGTTTATTTTTTCTTTTGAATATTCGAAATGAACAGAATAGAAACAGATCTTAAAAAAGAAGAGCGGGGGAGGGGAATATATTTTATTTTCTGGCAATACTGGAACGACATAATATTATCTGTTGACATGTGACATTTATCGTCCTTCATTGGAAAACCACCTCGGGCGAGGACCACAAAATTCCTTTTTGGATTTTAATTCGCTGAATAAAATGTTTATAAATAATGCAGACCACTTGAAATACTCACACGCTTCTGCCCCGGGCAGGGGATGTGACCGAGGGTAGGGAGAATGAAGCCATGCCCTCCCCTCTTCAATCGTATTATTTTAACTCGTAAAATTGATGTTTTAACTTTTATTCAATTGTTTCATGTTCCTAATGATATAAATTATTATATAACTAAACAAATATTATTTTAAGTTGTTACTTTCAAATAGAAAAAAATTCAAAAAAACTAATTCCATATTGTTAAACTCAGTGTCTTCGTGAAAACCACTTAATAATGTTATCATTAAATTATTGTCCAAATCGAAATTCCAAAACGTTGACTACTGTTTTTGAAAAAATTATACTTTATACCAGTGGTTCTCAACCGGTGTGTCTACTGTATTACTGTTAGATGTGTCAGCAAAAAAATTGTTTATTTATATTTTTGAGTTTAAACTATATATAAACCTTATGCTGTAAAGAAAGGTTCACTACATAACACACAAATATCTCACTGAATTTTTTTTATGAAAATATAAAATCTTTAGCTACCATGTAAATTTATAATTTTAAATTCTGGACAGAGCGGAGAAGCTAGTGTTTTTACACATTTCGTATAGAAATACTTGTCCAAAATTATGAACAGAATCTTTTAAAACTAGAATTTACCTCTAGATGTTACTTTTGCGAGGTCATTTTCGAAATTCTCAATATTTTTCTGAAATTTTGGGGAAAACTACATAAAAAATTTTTCATAAAAAATGCCTTTAAAACTCTTTTTTTTTCATTCAAATGTTATGAAATTTTAAGATAGATACCAGATAGACGATAAATATGATGAGTAATAACATTTTTTTCTCATCAGTTAATAGAGTCGAATAATAAAACTGAATAGTTAAAAAATAAATAATTTTCGTTACAAAACCAAACTTTATAACTTTTAAGTATAGTAAAATCGTATCGAACGAACCGAAGCTTTACATAGAATCGTTTCGTTGAAGTCGTTTTATCGTTTCTTTAAATTCCAGTACGCCCACCAAAAGTGCTCCTCCGTCCAAGGATTGAAGAGTTAATACCCATTGTGCTAAGTGAATCCGGTTGTTTTTTTTTTTGAATAAAATGTTAACCGTATAGGTGTAATAGTTCACATAGATAATAATAATTATAATTGTTGTTTTTCCAAAAACGCAATAATTATTGAATTGAGTGAATTTTAATCACCCTGTACACACAATAATAATATTATTATGTCGTCAACTCGACGCGAATATTATTCCAAAAACCCAAAAAGTGGGCACAATCGATAAATGTCGTATTCTCGTTTTCGTCGTTTTGCTTATGACGCGCGTCGACCGAAGGAATACAAATCGAATCGCGTTTCTCCGGAAAAACACACACATACGTATATATTATTAAGAAATAAATAGCAATCTAGTTTTCGGGACGACGAATACGAGTCTCGCGCGCGTAGAACTTTGTGTGGAAATTCCCCTCCGGGGCCCCCCCCTCAAAAAAGAAAAAAAAAAAATGTTTTCAAGCAGCGTTTGAACCTTCGCAATATTATAACGTCGGGCGGCCGAAAAAGAATCGGGCAATTACAATGCTCCCCACGTTTTTCGCTGATTTAAAACTTCGACCCGAACAAATCCCGGGGAGAAGAGAAAAAAAAAAACTGAAAAAAAATAAATAAAAAAGGTTTGCAAATTCAAAATACCAGAGCGGCATCTACTTACGCGCAGTATATGACGTTGTAACATTCTACTTGGGGAGAGGGGGGGGTGTGTATTCATGGCCGGTCTTATATATGTGTATATGCGCCGGTTAAAGGCTTTGTAAAAAGGGACAATTTTAAATCGGTTTACTCCGCCGATGAAACTCTCTTTCTCTCTCTCTCTTTCTCTCTCTCTCTCCTTTTTCTCCTCTCTCTCAGAGTAGTGTCTCAGTACGATTCCACAATAAAATGCAATGACTTTTGTTCTATTAATAGATTTTTGCTTTAAAAATGTTCTAAATACAGCTACTAATTGCACTACAGGAATAAAATATTTGTGCTTTAATCTTTAAAAAAAAAAGTATTAAACTTATCAACTCTGATTTATTTTCTACGATTTTTTGTTAATTTTCGAATAATTTAATAATACTTGTAAAATAACCACCACCAATCGACGTCATAATTTCTTTAAGGGATGGACGAAAAATATTTTAACACGTCGATAACTCAACTACGATTTCGATACATTCGAAACACATCTAAGTAATATAGAAATCAGTGATGTCCGGATTCTTGGAATTCAAAAACAAAAGATTTTCAAATTTCGAAACATTGATTTAGTATTTTTTTTATAAATTTCAATAACTTGTAATAAAATTTTAATATCTAGAAATATTTTATAATGAATACATGTAATATAACTTAACGATTCGCAGAAACTAGAATTTCATTTTAAAGCAACAATTAAAACAATACATTTAATATTAATAATAAATAAATTATAAATATCAATAACTTAACGACATGTAAGTTTTATAACTCAAACTTAATATAATATGTATCATTATAGTATAAATAGTATATTAATTATGGAATGAGTAAATACAATTTATTGTGAGTATTAGAATAATTTATTCATGAATATGCGAAAAATATCAGTTCGATGAACTTTATATAATCCAACAGACGTAGTAGTTCGCAGTGTTAAATCCAAAATTCGGATTTCAGAATCCAGTATCTAGATTGAATATCCTAAAATCCGAAATTCGGATTTTCAGATAATCTGGATTTATGTCACATCACATCATATAGAAATGCGTTTCATAATACTAAGAGTTTGATGCAGTTCTCTTTAATTTGCATACTTTTTCGATATAAGTGCGCATATTTCGGTTATATTTGAATTTTAAGTCAACACTTAATTTGAGTTTTCTTGGTATGGGAAAAATTTTCCCTGAATAAATGAAGAGATTGGATATTATTCGGTATTTTTATTTGTTTAAATGATATGTGCTTAAAAAGAATAAAGATTAAAAGAAATTTCATAAATAATAGAAGATTAAATAATAAAATATATAATATACTTACAATACAATTTTTAAATATTTTGAGTTTTACAGTGAAATTAATGTTTTGAAAGAAATTATTTTAGCATTTTTGCATATTTTTAGGGCTATAAGTCCCTAGCCCTAGTCATAGTGCGAACTACAATATACGCGATTCAAGCGTTCGTTCGAAAATAATAATCAACATTAATATTAATTTAAAAAAAACTATCGAGCCAACGCTTTGGGCTGGCGCCAATTTTATTTGTTCGCGGCAAAAACGCGATCGACCATAAACAATATAAAACGGGCCGTAATATAAACTTCACAGGTCATAAACGATTTACAGCTGATAACAGGTGGCCCCGTTAATCTACTTCGATCTGTATTGTACCGTTACATTTTCCCAAGATTGTATTAAAAACAATTATTAATTATTTTTGTCGCCTATAACAGTTTTACTGTATGTAAAAAATTGAATTATGAATTAAATACCTGTTTAAATACGTACCTTGGTTTATTTATTGTTGAGAATTTAAAACGTACTAATTATATCAATAATTTACCGGGAAAATTTTTCTATGTTTTTTTAAACCTCTTAAATCCAACATTAACTTTAAACTGACATAATACAATCTATTCTTCGTTGGGAAGGAACTCATCATACTCATTACAGGAATTTTGAAACCGCCTAAAAACTCACTACCTACTCAAAATTTTATTTTTAATAAACCCGCTTTATATCCTACAGTTAAATTGTTTAAAGATTCAGAGACACTTAAAATTTAAACTCACATCATACAACATTCTGTTTGTTATTTTATAATATTAAATTATTCATTGATGTTCCATATTGTCATTATTCCTAAAATGAATACTGTATTTGGTCAACAAAGCCCTAAGTGTAACAATAATTATTCAATATTGTATAAAATATAATTTTAATAGCTTCTTATTATTTTTAAGTTTCTTTTCTTAGCCAATGTCTAAATGCGAATAGCTATTTACATTATATTATTTCGAATTTAAATCTTATTCTACTCTGTATCACAAACTCTCTCTTTTCAGCACAAGCTTTTGCTTTTGAAAAGAGTACCAAAATTTAACTATTATAAATATTTGTATTAATAATTGGTGCAAATAAACATATTATTATTATTTAATTTATTTATATTGTCATTGTTATTAGTCATATGACTGGTTAAACTAAAGAGAAACAACAAAAAAAATATTGAGAATGTACATTTATACATGTTTCACTGACTTTTTTGACACAATTAATGTATGCGACATAAGCATATAAAGACATGGGATTGAGTCTTTTTTAGCATTTCGGATCAGCAGGTATTTATTTTCAAAGACTTGAATGGAAGACTTTATAATTTGTTACTGTGAAAAAAAAAATTTGCTTTTGAATAACCCTAAACGTGCATACAATTACGAAAAAAATAAGATGTTAACTCTGAATGGTTTCCATCACAAAAAAAAGTATAAATTTCTCATAAATATTCAAATTTTAGTATTTATTTTTTTTTTATTTTTGTTTTTTTTTTTTTTTGTATTCACATATTACTCATTCCATTGAATTTAATCAAATATTCCTCGACATATTGTGATAAATTACAAAACGCTGGATTTTACCGCAAAGGTTTGATGAAAATATCCAGTGTTGAGCATTATCTAGATAAAAAGTTATCTGGATAAATAATTAACCGTAATTGTCTTATCTAGATAGATAAAGAGACAATTATCTTTAATTTTATCTTACAGATTTATTTTGCTTACATGTTCGTCTTGAATAATCATATTGATCTTGATAAATCAATTTCAAAGATGATCTTTCTTTTCGATTCTGAACATAAAATACTTGTCCGAAAATTACGAAATTTTTTGAATTCCTAAGAGTTATTCAAAATTTTAGAAAAACTACGCCACATTTGACAAATATACCTTTAAAACGGTTTTTTCATTTTAATCCATACTAGGCATATGAAAAATACAAACCGATAGCCGAATTTCGATTCAAAAAGTTTGTCGGTCGTAATTTTCGGACAAGTATTTTTA
Source organism: Stegophylla sp. TES_Ste_2020 (assembly GCA_025469315.1). Classification (NCBI taxonomy): domain Eukaryota; kingdom Metazoa; phylum Arthropoda; class Insecta; order Hemiptera; family Aphididae; genus Stegophylla; species Stegophylla sp. TES_Ste_2020. Next base: position 9,147 of record JAIPRM010015416.1, read on the forward strand.
TGTGCAAAATCAAAAAGAAAGATCGTTTTTGAAATTGATTTATCTAGATCAATAAATGATTATTTGAGATAAACGCGTGAGTAAAATAAATCTGTAAGAGATAAAATTAAAAAGATAATTTTCTCTTTATCTATCTAGACGGTCGATTGTCTATCCAGATAACTTTTTATTATCTAGATAATGTTCAAACACTGGCCACCTGATGAGCGAACTTACAAGTAAACCAATAATTTTATCGTTTCCGTGTAAAGTCGCGTGGGGGGGGGGGTGTTTTGGAGTAAGAGGAGATTTAATTGAATACAGATTATTAATTGGAAAACGATTCGTCGTATCCGGGGGGTGGGGTGGGGGGTGGAGAAGTATTATGATTATTTCAATTTAAATATATGCACAAAAACGTCATGTTTTTTTTTTATTTTTCATACGAATAAAAATAATTTATGTGTACCACTAGCTGCAGTGTTGTGTAGTCGTTATAAAAATGCAAATGAGCTCGTTTGAAACGAGCGCAAAAAAAAAAAAAAATAATAATAATAATAATAATAATAATACCTATATCGACCACAATATGTTAACACTGTTCTTTTTTTGGTTTTTTATTTTTTTCATTACAAAAAAGTTTTAAATATTACTCGTTCAACCACTATTAGTGTACTACTACTATTACGTCGTGTAAGACAACGAAGATTTGAAATTGTTTTTATCTTTTGCAACATAAATTTAAATTTAAATAATAATAATACGTCAAATTACTATCGTCGTCGTCGTCGTCGGAGAAAGGTTATTTTTTGCATTTTTTTTTTGTTTTTTGTATTTTGTCAAAAAAGAAGAATATCATTATAGAGATGATTACGAGAAACCCCCGGACTGACGGTTAAAAAAGTCGTTTTCCGTGTCACTACTCGGTTCACCGAACAGTCGGTACGCGACGCGGAAGTCGTTGATAATAATTTATAACTTATTTCCATAGTTTTTTTTTTTTTTTTTTTTTTTTTTTTTTTTAATATGCGGTT